>CAIGRL010161859.1:0-12119 GCA_903798325.1 Fraxinus xanthoxyloides | reverse complement strand
GAGTCAAAAGTGGCTCACCTATAATCGGCTCAAGCAAACTTGGCAAGAAATCTAACATCGACACCCGCCCCTCCATCCCTCCATTCTCCTATATTTCCCATTTTGCCCCCGTCTCCAATATCTCCATCCCGACTTCTTTGTAATTTATTCGTAAACCTGGGGCATTGGTATACTAATTCAGCCGATCTCGCCTCTTTATAACCCAAATTTGCCCATTTTAATCTAAATTTAGATATGCCAGAAATAAATTTCCTAATTGAACAAATATTTAATTTATTGTAACTGGAATTTAATTATGAGGCTATCGTCGGTTTGGCCGGAGAATTCCACTGCCGCCGCTCAATCGTCATCGTCGAATTTTCAGCCGTTGCAGTTGCCGCAGCTAACGTGTCATGCCTCCGGCCGGGCTCACCATCAGAATTTAAGACAAAGGTTAAAATTTGAACCCTACGTTTACCTTGATTTTTACATTTTGATGATGAAAGGATCTGGAACTTGATTATTTGCGAGTGATTTAGTAATTTGTTAGCTCAATTTTGGGGTTCTAATGAGCTCCTGCGCAATCCGCGTTCAATTCCATATATTGATCCATTGAGTCAAATTGCGTGCTTTAATGGGGATTCAGTAGCTAGTTTCAGAGTTCTCATGTTTCTTTTTCAGGTTTTTGCTAAGATTTATGGATTAATTATATGATTTATGTTGTAGTTTAATATGAAATGGACAATAAAATGTGGTCTGTTGTTGGAAAATTAATGATTTTGAGAATTGTTGATGGCCTTCAATATTCACTTGATGTATCAGTCTTATGCAGCGTCTGAGACAGGACTCAGATCTTAAGGACGGATTTTTTTTTTAATACACAAAACATAATAATATTTGAAATAAAAACCAAAAAATGATTAAAAACTCATTTAATATTTTTTTTCTCAAATTTCATTGGGGGCCAGTGGGTCTGTCTCAGGTACTGGTCTTATGTCTAACCGAGCATGTACTTCATGAGGTGAATTTGAATTAAATTTTCATTAATTTGGTGGCAGAGGTTAGGGTCTAGCGGCAGTAGATAACAGCATTTTTTTGTGTGGATTTGGCGATTCTTTTACATGCTTACAATATTGACTCTGCCCAACGATTGTTGCTGGAATTGAAGGCTTAATTATTTGCGTTCAATTTTTTGTTTTTTTTTTTTTGTTTTTTTCTTTTATTTCTTTTCATGGGTAAGTTATACAGACCTTTTTACCACTGTGTACAAAAGCACTAAAAATTTAATAAGTCTCTTTTCATCATTTATGGATTTCTTTTATTGTATTTTAGCTGAGGTAAACGTGGTCTTATATGGGCTTATAGATGATCCTCTCAGTAACAATTTGTTGCTTATGTACAATTAATTTTGGTCTGCACAGTTGCTTCACATTTATTATTTTCTTTGAAAAATATTTATGATTTATCTTTCATGTTGCATAAACCAAACTTTAACAACTCTGCATTTATTTGTGTGGATATTTGCTGATTCGGTTTGATATGCTATGTGCCACTTGTAGAAATGTATTTCACCTGTTAGCTCGGAGGGAGGTATCTCCTCGAACAAAGCGATGTCCCAAGAGGTATTGGGGTGAGGCTTCAAGTCGTGGTTGTAATTCCTCTGGACTAAAACGTGAATCAGCAATAGATGCGAGAGAAGAGCTTCTTTCATGGTATCTGTCTTGTTCTCTGGTGCTATTTTGTAATTTGTGAATGGCCCTTTTTTCTCCAAGCTATATAATGTCTTGAATCTGTTAATTGACATATTCCAGGGTAGAGGCAGAGTCATTGCTACATTTAGCAGCCAAGTATTGCCCACTCTTGCCTCCCCCAAGGTCAACCATTGCAGCAGCCTTCAGTCCTGATGGGAGGACACTTGCTTCTACTCAGTAAGTCTCACTCTCTCTCTTAATCCACATACACTAATTCATTTAGATGGACACTGATTAGTTGTTTTCAGTTGGACGTTCAAGAAGTTTATTCTATTTTTATGTTGGCAGTGGAGACCATACTGTAAAGATAATTGATTGCCAAACCGTAAAATGTTTGAAGGTGTTGAGCGGTCATCGGAGGACACCTTGGGTGGTACGGCTGTCTTCTGATATCTTTTATATCATTTTTGGTAATATATCGAAGTAATGAAATCCTACGATACACAATTTGGTGGCCATTTTGTGGTAGCGTGTTTTGACTTCTATCGATAAAGAAATATAGAGAAAGGATGAGGAAAAAGAGGAGGAGGAGAGGAGTTTAAACTGTAATATAATAAGGCAAGTCGGAAGTGGATTTTGATTTTGAGAAAAAAAGAATATAGCAACGCATTCTCATTATTTTTTAGGCTAGGTAGAAACAAACCCATTGACATATACAAATACATTTGAAGTTTCACCACGTGAATAAATTATTATCCCTTACTCTCATTCTTGTAGACAATATATTTGTTAAATATGTGCCTCATTGTCGATATAGAACGCGTCACATGATGTCAGGCCTCTACCAAAATTGTGTGATAAGCTTCTGGCAATAGATATTGTATTTAATAATGTTGTATTTTTGTTGCACTATTTTCTGACCTTAAACTGTCAATGTTTTCAGCGCTCCATTCTTTCTTGGTTATTCTACCATGTCTATGGAACTTCTGCAGGTTAGGTTCCACCCACTGTATCCTGAAGTTCTTGCAAGTGGAAGTTTAGACCACGAAGTTCGCTTGTGGGATGCAAAAACAGCAGTGTGTATAGGATCACGTGATTTTTGTAATATCTTCTGAGATTCAGAGTTCCAGCAATAATTATTTACCTATTTTGTCATTTCAAATTCCTTAATGTGGCTGTGCTGAATTTTCTTCCTGCAGACCGTCCTATAGCTTCTATCGCTTTTCATGCCCAAGGGGAAATTTTAGCTGTAGCTTCAGGCCACAAGGTTAGAAATTTCAAACATGAATTGCTGTTTGTTTAATTTTGAATTGGCTTCATTGTTGTTGACCTTGTACTATGTGACAGCTCTACATGTGGCACTACAACAGGAGAGGAGAGGCTTCCGTACCAACTATTATACTTAGGACACGCCGATCACTCCGAGCGGTGCATTTCCACCCACATGCTGCCCCATTTCTTCTAACTGCTGAGGTACGGCTTATGGTGTTGCTAAGTATTTTCTTTTTCTGTGCATGAGTTTGATAGTGTTTGTCATTGCAGGTCAATGATCTTGACTCATCAGACTCTTCAATGACTCTTGCAACTTCCCCTGGGTACTTGCACTACCCTCCTCCAACCATATATTTGGCAGATACTCACTCGGCTTATCGATCTAACCTGGGAAATGAGCTACCCGTCATGCCTAGAGGTGATGGAAGACTACCTACTCAGCAGACTGAAGTTGACACAAGCTCTGGTGTTTCACAACAGAGGGTGGATGCCTCTGTGCGGCTTCTCACATATTCAACTCCATCGGGACAGTATGAACTAGTACTGTCTCCAATTGAATCTGGTAGTTCTCCTGTGCGAGAAGAGTCACAAACTAATTCTGTAACAGCAGAAATAGGAAATACTGTTTCTCAGTCTGCCGTGGATCCAATGGAAACAGACGTGCAACCTGAAGACAGAAGCAATCATTATTTTCCTTTCTGTGATCCAGCATACTGGGAACTTCCCTTCTTGCAACGGTGGCTGATTGGTCAAAGCCAAGCTGTCCAACGTTCAATGCATGGACAAGATGAAGGTTCTACTGAAGGTTTGCCTGCTTATGGAGAAATAGGGAATCCATCATCAGTGGTTCCCCCAGTTATTCAGAATACTGTTGGTAATTCAAGAAGTGCAGGAAGATCTGGTTCGCAGCACCAATCTTCACGCTCTGGCACGATACCAGCAACTGGTCCTGGAAATGGTGCTACTCGTAACAGTATTCGGCATGATCAGAGCAGTTCTCAATCTTACATGAACCAAGTCCATTCTGAACTAGCCACATCACTGGCTGCAAGTCCATCTACTGAGTTACCTTGCACTGTGAAGCTTAGAATATGGTCTCACGATGTGAAAAATCCTTGTGCATCTCTCGATAATGAAAGATGTCGCTTAACTATTCCTCATGCTGTACTTTGTAGGTATGTAAATTGTTCCCTGTTTGTCTTTTTGAACATTGTTGCGCATTTTAAGGATGCAATTGACAATGAGTTAAAAAAAAAAAAAATTCGATTCATTTGCTATTAAGAAAGTGGCTAATGAATCTCAGAATTTCTAATTGTGATGTTACCGAGAAGTTTCCACAGTTCATGAGCTAAATCCCTCCAAATTTTCAACCCTCTGTGTGTGGGTGTGGGTGTGGGTGTATTTGAGTTCCTCCAAATGCTTACAGACAGATTTTTTTTTTTTGGTTTTAGAAGAAGCCTTCTTCCTGGTCAATTAGAGGTCAACTACTGGAATCATTTTCTACCATTATGGTCGGTTCATTTCTCTGTCTACCTATTGCTTACATGCAAGATGTATTTTGCAGTGAAATGGGAGCCCATTTTTCACCATGTGGAAGATTTTTAGCAGTCTGTGTGGCTTGTATCCTGCCAAACATGGAAGCTGATCCAGGTTTCCAAGGACAGGTTCAGCATGATGTTGCAGGGGCCTCGACATCTCCAACAAGACATCCAATTTCTGCCCACCAAGTTATGTATGAGTTAAGGACATATTCCCTTGAGGAGGCTACGTAAGTCCCAACCTTCTAATATACTGCCAGTATGTTCCATGATTACTCCATTCTGATGGTATTTAAAACTTTGAACTGATTATGTTTTAATTGTGTAGATTTGGCTTGGTTCTAGCCTCACGGGCCATCAGAGCCGCTCACTGTTTAACTTCAATACAGGTTAGATTTATTATTGAGATTAGGGGCTTAACACCAATGTGATTTCAAAAATTATATGCTGAACTTAAGAAGAGAAGTTTTTTACATTTGGATGATGCTAGCTATCCTTTTATTTTCTGTAAAATGCAAGATAATTTTTTCTTAACCTTTTAGATGTATTTATAATTGCAGTTCTCCCCTACCTCGGAGCACCTGTTACTTGCCTATGGTCGCCGTCATAGTTCACTTCTTAAAAGTGTCGTGATTGATGGAGATGCAACCATTCCCATTTACACCATTCTAGAGGTGAGTACTATGTTGCACGGACACTTTAGTTAGGGTGGGTCGGACGTGTATCAAATATCGACACTCCTCGGATATTCCGTGTTGGACACATATCGAATATTGACACTTATCGGATACTCTTATCATAATTATTTTCTTTCTTTATAAAAAAAGATTATATATTTTTAACTCAAAATTATTAGCAAATAACAAATAGGTACTTATTTTTAAAAGATTTTAACAAGAAAAATTAATAATAAGTATAAAACAAAATTTATACTATATAAATGAAGAATTTTAAAAAATTTAATCAATATGTTAGCGACATAGCGTGTCAGTACTTTTTTTTTTTTTTGAAAAATTGTGTATCGACTTGTCCGACACGTATTGTATTGGACACACGTGTCCGTGTATCATAGGTGAGAAATCAGATATAAACTCTACTATGCTGCTTTACAATGCATATTATCTCTCTCATCCTGTGTGATAGTTTAGAGGGACTCTCTTATACATTCTGGTTATTCTATCTTATGATTAACTTGGATTTGCAATTTTTGCTCTGATCCCACATCCGTCGTATCATTTTCTATTGATTCTAGCAGAATGCTAAAAAGAAAACGTGATTTTTAAACAATCATTTGGAAGGTATAAAATAGTTCTCCTTGCGATTAAAACTTGTAGAAAGCCGTCTGGTTTTCTCCTTAAGAAACATGGGAACTGACATGAGACATGGCATCTTATATCAATAAGGCATTCTTGAAATTTGTATTCTATAATGTAACATCTAAGTAACTAAGTGTTTGTATTTAGAAATTCCGAAATTTGTCTTCAGAAAATAGCCTGGAATATCTGTATAATTATACTTTTAGGATATTGAATTTGCGCAATCTTATAAATGTTTGTATACAATAGAAAAAGAAAAATATCTAAATTCCAAATTACAACAGAAAAATAGGAAGAAATTAGTACTTCTCCCTGTTTGACAACCATTAAAAAGAGTTTTTTTGAGGAAGATAAGTTTTGGAATAATTAATTTTTGAAAAATGTGTGGTTAAAAAGTAGGAAAAAATTTGGATTTACGTGCAAAATATTTTATTCTGAGAATGTGTGGTTAAAACTGAGTTTGAGAAAAAATGAGTTTTGTTTTAACAGTTGTCAAATAAGGGCTAAATTTGAAAGCAGCTAACATTCAGTCTTTGACTTACCTTTTTTATAGGGATTCTAATTTCCTAAATTTGATACACAACTAACAATCAACCTTTGACCCTCCCTATTCCTAGGGGATTCTGATGCGTAAACACTCCCCACCAATTTGGAGAAAATGTATTGTCCATTCGACAATCTTGCTTGTGATAATTTGGAATGCTCGAATTGGAAGCCCTTTAGCCAAGATGTCTGTCTGTTGTGCGTCCATTATAACATAGGGAGTGTGTGTCAAGCCACTGTCAAACTTTTCTTTGATGAAGTGTATGTCAACTGCCACATGGTTTATACCCTTTAGCTAGGCACAATCGTCTGCAATATTGATAATTGACACGTTGTCATATTACAACTTCATCTTTCCTCCCCGTTTGACTTAGATCATCTAGAATAATCCTTACCAGGAAACTCACATATTTCATGTGCCATGGTTCTGAAATCTGCCTGTGCATTTGATCTAATCTCGACTCCTTGCTTCTTGCTTCTCCAAGTAACCAAGCTACCTCTCATGTACATTCTAATTACTATGTCTGATGTTTTTCATCCTCATCTACTTCAACGTATACTTCCAATCTTAACTTTATACTTTTTTTAAACAAAATACCCTTTGGAAGGGTTGAATTCCAAGTATTCATGAAATCAGTAAAGTGCTTTAAGACGACATTCTTGTTGGAATGCATAAATTGACTCATGAGTTATAAGACTCGTGCCATAGGCTATATCCAGTGTGCTAAAGGATAAGTAAATCAGTTTTTCAACTAGCCTGCGCCCTTCAATACATATTTCAATTGTCTCCTCAACATCACAAGTTTGTGATTCTGTTTAATGGAATTGTTGAATGCTCACATTTTGGCATATGCCAAATCAAGAACATATATCTACCATGATATGAATTTTCTACTCTTTGAATGAGCCACTTCAATGTCCAAGAAGTACTTCACTCTCCCAAGATTTTCTATTTTAAATTCTACAGCTAGGTGTTCTTGAGCCATTATTTTACCCCTTAATCATCTTTAGCAACCGTTGTGTTATCCACAGGGAAGTAATCTTTGTTGAAATTGAGTGCTTAACTAACAATATGATATTGTTGAAGTTGAATGCTAAGATTTGTTTAGCAAGACACTATCTTATGATGTGTGATGGTAGGACTTTGTCTGTACTAATTGCTTGATCACTCTGGAGACTCTACGTTCAACAATATATTCACCAGAAATTGATACCTTCTTCAAGTGTTGGTTATCTGTGCATTCTTCTTCTCAAATCCTTTTGTTTCGTTATATGGAGATATACGAAGTACACACAGGACTAGAGCACACTGAATAATCTCTGAAGCTATTGTTATTTATCAGTGTCTTGATTACTCCTCTCAGAGTTTGTTTTCTCTCTCAGATTTACAGAGTTTCTGATATGAAACTTGTGAGAGTTCTTCCCAGTGCAGAGGATGAGGTCAATGTTGCTTGCTTCCATCCTTCAGCAGGGGGTGGACTTGTATATGGAACCAAGGTAAACAACAAAATTGTGTCAAGAAACTCTAGTTTGATCTTGTACTTTATGGATTTCTTCTAAATTCTAAATACTGCAGGAAGGAAAGCTGAGGATTCTTCGTTGTGATCTTTCTCGTAGCTTTAAAGATGAAGGATCTTGTTTTTCAGATGAAAACATGTTTGAGGTATAAGAAAACGTGCATTTAATTTTCACTTGCTTCTTTTCTGTCGCTCAAGCTGTTTTCAAATGTATGTTGTGTGGGGAATTTACTTCTAAGCCGAATTGAATTAAAGGATTTGTGCTTGCAATAAGCTCGCAGAATATGTTTTTCATGCATATCCCCGATCACAGAATATGTTTTTCATGCATATCCCCGATCAGTGCTGTGATGCTAAGTAAGGATGCAATAATAACAAGTCCATAGTTTACTATAGCATATTGAGTGACCGATAATCAAGCAGTCTTTCCCTTGTCAAAAGAATCTTACTATATCTAGGCATTTGCTCCGTTGAACTGTCACATAGAAGTTATTTGCATAATTTTAGTGAAACATCTTTGTTCATTTTAATATACCAGAAGTGATTCTAATTTATGGCCATTGGAGGTATCTTATCGCTCGTTTGTATTACGAGATAAGCTTTGCTTATATGTTTCAGATATTACCCGACTGAAATTCCTTTAGAAATAGATATTGCTCTTTTATGATTGTAGATGTAGATACTTGGATCTACATTTAATACAGCCTAAGAAATGGTTAAGAATTGATGAACCATTTGATTATTAAACTTTTTGAATTGGCATGCCTGTTGAACGTACTTAGAGTAACAATCTGGTTCCATCATATTCCTAATCCACTGTTCTGTACCTTATGTGCACCTACATTCAATACTCTTTCTCGCAAGTTCATCAGGATGTTGTCCTTTACATGATGTACCCACTGTACTGCTGGCCAGTCTCAATATTGTATGGTGAATGACCAAGTTATTGTGATTAAAGTTGCTCTTATTCTATATTATATATTAATCTTACTAACAATTAGCTAATTTATTCAAGGTTCCTTCATATGCATTGGAAGGCTGATTATTATTGATCAAGGGCAATGTATGAGATGTGATACAGCTTGATAATGGTTTGTTTTTCTCCCAGATTTACTGCCTTTTGGGGTCTTCTGTTGGGGTGATTATAATATTTAAAAAATTACATCTGGGGTATGTCCATGGATATGAATTTGTTGTGTTAATTTGTGTAATTCATTTCCTGGGATTGCCATTCTAGTACTAGCTGGCTTATAGACAGAGTAGCCTCTTTGGATGCAATACTCTCTGAAAGACTCTCTTTATTTATCAGGGAATTGAGAGGTTTCATGATTCAGTAGCGAGGGAAGATGGAATGAAGAAGTTACAAAATTATGAGATTTTGGAGGGAGAATAGGTGCTCTCCCCTCCCAGGCTGTAGTGTCCATGTTGCAAAGGTGTCACACACGATTTGGACACTCGGGGGCACTGAAAATGTGTTTTTTGTTTTTCAAATTTTAACATGCTGGAGGACATTTTGGGATCAATGTAGAGTAGAAACCATAGCAGCTTAATATAATAATATGAAAAAAATTGAATTTCATTGGATGACTAAAATTGGGAAAATAATGGAAATAGACTAGAAAAATTGGATAGTAAGAGCGTATTTGTCCGACAATTATATAACACGGGCTGAATCCTTTTCTTGCACCAAATGTTGGAGGCTTCCCTAGTTTGAGAGTTCCTCATTGTTTAAGGGACTTGAGTACTCCAATGTACCACTAAAAGGAACAATACTTTTGTGTCCCACTGATCTTTAGCATTGTTTACTTGTTCATTAGGTGGTTGTTTTCCATCTGAGGCCAACAGTCTGATACTATATATGATGCAAGTTGATGGCACTCCTAAATGTTTCAATTGTTCAAATGATACCACGGTATGCTGTTATAAAGTTGTTCTGCATGACTGTTAGGTGATCAATGGATACCATTTTTACTGCCTCCTTCAAGAAGAAAGCATGTGTGAGTGCCATTTAGATACCAGTTTGTTCTTAGGTGGCACTTACAATTGATTTGTGAAAATTTATGTGAGGATGGGCGGGGTTGGTTAGAATATAGTGTTATTATTCAATTTACTCCATGTGAATACTGAAGCCTTCTGTATGTATATTATATCTTACATAATCTCTACCAAATGTTCCACGTCCTCGGGGCCGTGGATGGTAAAAACTGGGGATACCTTCATTGTAAGAGATCAAAGTTTTTTCTATAAATTCATCTAATTTCTCACATTTCAGTACTACTAATGATAACTGTCTAGTTATATTCCAATGAGTAGCATTTGTTTCACTAAAATCATGAATTTATTGAAATATTTTTCTGCAGGGTGTGAAATTGCACATACAATTGAGAAATGTCAGGCATCCGTGAATTTGAATTTATGTCCATGAAGCAGTGAACTCAGAATGTACTGCTGCTTGAGAAAATGCTATTGCAAGTACAAAGAGACTTGTGTACGGACTAACGTTTTTAATTGGAAAGAGGTTGGCACTGCTTAGACGTGTGAAATTTGATAAGTAAAATTCTGCCTGTCCAGCTTCTGGTGGCCCTGACATTTTATTTCCATACATCTCATGTAAATCTTATATTTTGTGTACTGCATAAAGATATTCAAAGAAATAAAACGTTTTAACATCTAATTTAACAAGAGACCAGACTGGACTTCAAGATCAAGGTTGAGACATGCTGTGACTTTGTTTGTCATGACTATCCGTTTTATGCACTGGGACTTGGTCTATCACATCAAGTATGGAATACTCGGAAAAAAATGGCAGGAAGGCGAATATTTGATCCAGAATGCGAGGTGGATGAAATTTACTTCATTGATGATTACTGAGCTAGGATAGACGAGCATTGCTCCTGGATTGGCTTGCAAAAGAACTGATGGATGGTTGATTGAGAGGTAACCCTGAAAACTAGCAAAATAGCGAGCTAGGCTAATAGTGGCCTGCCATGATATGTGAATCTTTAACTTGGAGGACGGAAGTATCGAGTTGTTCTTCCATTAAGGAATGTATGCAGAGGATTGAACCACATTCTGGTTAGTTCCTGAAAATTATATTAATATTCTTGTAGCTCTTGTTTGACATTAACGTTCTCAAATCTCAGCATTAGTGGCTTTTTTATAGTGGTGTTAGAAATTGAATTGTCTGTGAAATGAAAAATGTTTCTCTAAGNGAATGAAATTTACTTCATTGATGATTACTGAGCTAGGATAGACGAGCATTGCTCCTGGATTGGCTTGCAAAAGAACTGATGGATGGTTGATTGAGAGGTAACCCTGAAAACTAGCAAAATAGCGAGCTAGGCTAATAGTGGCCTGCCATGATATGTGAATCTTTAACTTGGAGGACGGAAGTATCGAGTTGTTCTTCCATTAAGGAATGTATGCAGAGGATTGAACCACATTCTGGTTAGTTCCTGAAAATTATATTAATATTCTTGTAGCTCTTGTTTGACATTAACGTTCTCAAATCTCAGCATTAGTGGCTTTTTTATAGTGGTGTTAGAAATTGAATTGTCTGTGAAATGAAAAATGTTTCTCTAAGTGAATCTTTTGCGTGACGATGTTTATTAATGTTTTCCGTCGATGATAAAAATATTTTACTGCTTGGAAGATCCCTGGTTGGCCTGTAAATCAAGCATCGTGCACGAAATAAAAGAATAATTGGCCCTTTGATTCATCGGGTGACAGCAAACCCTAGCCCTTTTCTTAGACGTTATTTTAAGACACTTTGCGATCAAACAGGTCAATGCTTTCTATCTTAATAAGAAAATTCTAAAGGTCCGTTTGATTGTAATGGTGGAAAATGGGTGGAAAGAAAATGTTTTACAGGGAAAAGAATTTCCTACAGGAAATTGTAATTAAGTGTGTTTGATTGGTATAATTTTTCATGGAAAATGTTAAAAGTTGGGAGTCTGTTTGACATCATTTTTTTATGGAAATTGTTCATTAAAGTGATAATATTTTTTACTATTGGGTCTATAATTTGTTCCAATTGCCAAAAATTAAAAAAAATTGAAAAAAAAATGATCATACTGAATACCATTCGTTTGTCTCTGTTTTTCATGAAAATTGTCAATAAAAGTGAAAATACTTTTTACCATTGTGTCTAGAATTTCTTTCAATTGCCACAAAAAAAAAAAAAAAAAAATTCAAAAATTTTACCCCAAAAAAAAAAAAAATTTTTTTTTTCAAAAAAATTTTAAAAATTTGCAATTTTGAAAA
>CAIGRL010161832.1:0-18446 GCA_903798325.1 Fraxinus xanthoxyloides | reverse complement strand
AGTATAAAACTAAATTTATACTATATAAATGAATAATTTTTAAGAATTTAATGAACGTACATGTTGCCTCTGTACTTTTTTCAAAAATCGCGTACTAGCGTATTCAATAGGTATCGTGTCGGACACGTGTTTGTGTCGGTGCATCATAGTCTGCAAGTGAACTACTTACCTTTAACATTAAATCCAGTCGGTAATCTGATCTTTTGCTGCTTTCATCCAGTGTTCCAACAACTTTACTACATAATCACAATGCATAACACTGAAAAAAGGAAAAAAATAAATTATGAACTCGACTATACTGTGTACTTCACTTACCCTAAGCAAGACTCGATGATATACGTCATTAAATTTTTGTTCATTGTGAGATTATCTTCATTGCTTCTCAAATAGGTAATTTGTCTTTTGGTGCAGTGGAAGAAGCTTTGGAGCATCCTTATCTTGCAAAATTACATGATGTAGCTGATGAGCCAGTATGCCCCGAGCCATTCTGCTTCGATTTTGAGAAGCAAATCTTGTCTGAAGAGCAAATTAAGGAAATGATTTACCAGGAGGCCTTGACACTGAACCCTGAGTACGCATAATCACTAGAGCATTTGATTACGACATGATTCCAATTCGACGATTTTAACTGATATAGCAGACTAAAGCTACAGTTCAGAATATAAGTTGCTGATGAACCAGTAGGGATCACCTTCCAGTGAATTCACCAGAAAGTAGTTTATTTGGTCTCTCTGGATCACTGATTTCAACATTTTATTCAGAATAGGCAGGTTTTGTGAGAGGTACTGTGTCCAATAAATATAGTTGCTCTTTATCTCGAGGGCTTGAAACAATTTTTTATTATTTTATAATTTTGTTGTCATGATAAAATGTATTGTGTATAGATGCTATATACTGTGTGTAATTCCGACATGTAACTTCTATTCCAGAAAAATGCCATTGAATCCGATAAACATATTGAAGTATTTGATAGTTTTTCTATCGCAGACATCTTTGTCCCAAAATATGGGAATAAATAGTGATTGAACAAAGAATATAGCAGTTTTAAAGTTTTTGTGTAAAAGATAGTACCTACAAGTTTTCCTTCTTTGAGTAGTAGTTTATGGACTAGATGTAGCAATAAATTGAACAGTAAAAAATTCACGTAGCACCTTAAACTTACATTAATTTTTGACAGATGCAAGGAAATATTACTTTGCAGAGTTGCACTTGGGGCATCTTCGACGTATTTCAAAAGAAAAGAATGTGAAAAAGAAACTTATATTGGTTCATTGGGCAATTACTGTCTTGGAAGTTCACTGTATTAGGGATGCGTGTAATAGATTAGAATAGATAGAGATTAAGAAGACCATAGTTTGAAGGAGACTCAAACTAGTGATTATATAAAGAGGGATCTGAGTGCTTGCGTAATTAGCCATGGTCCGCTGCGGCTAAGTAAGCGAACTGCTCTAATGGTTAAACTTGAATGAGAAGGGCTTTCTCGCTTATTAACTTGAATCACTGCCCTTTAGAACGAACCTATAGGACAATGTCACAATCACATTGGTTTACCCTTTTGTTTTATGGTAGTTTAATGGACGGTCACCCCCTTCAACGAGAAAATGATAAAACCTAAGAGGGACTTCTCGAATAAGAATTCATACCCGAACTATGAGATCTAACTTGCCTGAAGTATCCTTGTGACATAAATAGCGAGTCCATACAGATTTTAGTTTATCTTCTCATTCGAAGGTGGCTCTAGGGAAACCAAGCACCATGGTTTGCTGGAAGGCTAAGGCAAGCATTACTTCGAAAAAGCAGTGCTTTCTTCTTTCAAATGGATTTATTTCTTTTTAATGTGATTTCTGGATTATTATATAATGATTTTTGAACTTTCCATATATTAAAAAAGAAATAAAAATAGATAGACTAGAAACGATATTCGTTATATCAATGACACCAAATGGATAACACTATGTATGGATGGTATGTCATGTCCAAACAAGAATTTTTGAACAGCGAAAAACCAACTCAAATATTCATGACCAAGAAGTACTGGATTCTTTCGAATGGGTCCTGATAAGGAAGGTTGAAATGTCGAACATGCGTCGATTATTTAATTCACCCGACTTGATAGTACCAATTTCGGGAACTTCTAGCACCAAAGTCATTGAATAGGTAAGTCTTGAAGACTAGGATGCCCAACCTTGTACACCCTTTTCTCATTATAGCCCAAACTCAAGCTCAATAGTTGTATTCTGCCACACTTTGCCCTTTATTTATTTATTTCATATGTACTGAAGCCGGTCTTTTGTAGTTGACTATCAAAATGTCCTTCAGATCCCCGCACATCGATTATACGTCATAGATAGAATACAATTGTATGGTTAGTTAGGTTGTCGACAAATTTACAGCGATGAGTATTACAGCTTGAAGTTTGAGAGCCAGAAAAGTTCATGGCATCTCTGTTTGATCCAGAGATCCCAGCTCGGGAATAGCTGAATATGCTTTTCGTTCACCAATAACGTCAAGAGCCGTACATATTTTCAATAATCACCTATTTTTTGAAGTTAGAATTTGACGAATGATACACCCTTAAAAAGCTTTTTCAATCAACTTTCATATGGAAAAATAAGGAAGATTTTTTGTAAACAGGTTTAATAAACCAACGATATGGCTGGAATCCTCAATAATTATTGAGGAGAATACTTCTCATTATATATCCAATAGGTACAAACGTGTAAGCTTATAATTAAGGAAACAACAATATTGACAAGAATAAGATTAGCTATAATCAAGGATTAAGACCAAAGGATAGAATCATTAGATGATTCTTCCTTATCATTTTGGAACTGCTCGAAAGTCGTACACATCTTCAATAATCATTGACTTTTTGAAGTCGCTAAAATTTGACAAAGCAGAAGGCTAATAATTTCTTATTATTGGATTTAGCTAGCTTTGTCAATAAACTAGTGTTGATTGATTCATTACCCGCCTACTTCACTATTTGTATCTGATGACAAAATAGACAAAATAAAAATAAATAAAAAGCAATTTAAAATGTATCAAATATTTGGATTCTTCTTTGTTCGAAAATATATAAAGCCTCAATTAACACAAGTGTTGAGCGAGAACCATGCTATTTGTACAACCAAATGATTGACAAATAGCTTGACAAACACTCACAATTGGGGGGAAGGGTCCATTTTTTCTCTTTTGAATTTTTGAAAAATGCAGGGCTCGAATGTACGTGAGAAGTTGTCAACCTCGATTGTACAAATGAAATTTCCCGTTGAATGAATATCAGTATCCAAAACACTATCATTTTCTGTACATCACAAGTCAAGTCTGCAAGTGGGTTGAAGGGCACATTCATTTAGAGCAATTCATTTAAGGCATGATTTGGATAATGGGACCCATCCACACGTTTGTCGGGTTTCCGATTCTTTTAAGTCTGCCTGGCCAATTCTTTATACGGAGTACAGGCAGAGAAATTGCTAGCTGCTTTGCATTTCACACAATTATCATTAATATCAGAAGAATCTAAAAAAGAATTAAGAAAAAAGAATTTTAGATTTATGCATCTAGGATTAATAGTTATAGTGCTGCTTTGCATTTCACATGGGGAGTAGTTCAATCTCTGGCGATGGAGAAGCTCAGCACGGCACCACCAAATCCAAACATGGTGGTTGGATCACCTTCCCCTTCATTATAGGTCTCTCTCTAAATTCCACGTTTTCACGTTTTCATTCGGTTCCACTACTAGTTTCTTTTGAAGTATATATATATGACAGAAAATGCAATGCGACAATTAAAATTTCTTCCTACAACTGTTATCGTGTGTTTCCTTTGTGAAAGCAGCCACTTTAGCTGGGTTAACACTAGCCGGAGGAGGGTGGCTGAGCAACCTAATTATTTACCTGATCGATCAATTCCATATAAACAGCATCGATGCTGCTCAAATAAATAACGTGGTTTGTGGCTTCACGAGTTTGTTTCCTATTGTTGGAGCAATCATTGCCGACTCATTTCTCGGTTCGTCTGCTGTCATCTGGATTTCCTCCGTCATTTCTTTGCTGGTAATGTTTGGAAATTTACTTAATCATGCATAATGAAAAATAAAAACACTTTTATTTCACATCAAGAATCTGTTTTGTATTTAGATAGAAATCGTGATACAAAATGTACTTTTGTTGAATCCTGCTAACTCCTTTGCTTGTCTTGAACGAGAATAATTACGATATATAATTCATAGCTGTCCAATTATCCAGCCTTCAATGGAAATCCATACAGGGAACAAGAATAAAAAAAATCATGGTTTCTTTTTTCATGTGCTAGCAAGAATATGAATTGTGTTCTATTATGATTTTCTGAAAATCCTAATAGCTTATTAGGGATGACGAGCTTGGTCGGGGCGACCTCCTCAGCCCCACCGAGTAATTCATCACCCCGTTACCCATTTAAGAAGGGGCGGCCCTTGCCCCATTTACTACCCGTTTAATTTTCTTTTTAAGTTTTTGATGAATCATTTTATTGCCACCATTAAAGTGCGACAGTAATATATTTTTTAATTTTAATTTTAATTTTAAAATTTAAATTACTCGAACATATTTGGTAAATTAAGACTTTTATAATTTGTCATATGTTTTTAGATAATTTTAGTGAGTTATTCTTGGGGTACATATGAGTGTACATAAGGGTGTCCATAATGGACACCCGGCCGCCCCTATTAGAGGGGGGTCCAATACTTGGTTATGTACATCAAGAATAATTCAATTTTAGTTGTCATCTTCTATTAGAATTAATGAAATTTCGTGGAATTTTTCATTTAAAATATTAAATTCTTAAGATAAAAAAAGTTAAAAATTACACGAGATGGGCCATTGTTACATGTACCTGCCTCGTCCATTACCTGAATACCAGATTAAGCGGGTAATCCCCGGCCAGTGTTTGACGAATTTTCGTGTCATCCCTATAACTTATTACAAGTCCAAGTGAATTTGACCCGTTACTTAAAACTTAACCCGGTCCAATCTTTAAAATCAATCCAAATAATTAATTTTGGCCTATTAACAAGCAATCCAATTAATTAATTATCCAACACTTGTTAATTAATTAATTGATGAATCTCATTCTTCTAGTTCTCATTTTTGTTTGTAACCATTAGGTTCCCGATCACGGTACCTAACACTTACACTAATACACAGAATCTCACCATTACCAGAATTTCTTCTGATATTTTCTGTTTTAAACCTGCTTCAGGGTCTACTACTTTTTCTTCTTATGGCAACAGTGGATGGCATGAGGCCTGAAAACTGTCAAAATGATTCAAGTTTGTGTGCAATCACCCCATCTAAAACACAATATGCAATGCTATATTTAGCATTGACACTGGTAGCCATCGGGCTAGGTGGCAGCCGCTTCACTTTGGCAACAATGGGAGCTAACCAATTTACAAGGGCTAAACATCAAGAAACTTATTTTAATTGGTATTTTTTTACATTGTATTTTGCTACTGTTATAGCCAGCACAGCCATTGTTTATGTTGAAGATAATGTGAGTTGGGGATGGGGATTTGGCATATGCATAATGGCAAATGTATTGGGATTAATCATTTTCTTGTTGGGAAAAAAGTATTATTATTATGACAAGCCACAAGGGAGCCCATTCACAAGCTTGGCTCAGGTAATTGTTGCAAGTTTTAGGAAAAAGAAGATGGTTTTGTCTTCCCAAAGTCCTGATTATTATTATTATGGAGATGATCTGCAAAAGAAGATTGATGAACTACCTACAAACAGCTTCAGGTAATATTTAATTTTATTCAGAACTTTTCATCAGAAGCCAAAAGTTGTCTGATCTTTGGCACCAATTCCTGTTGGTAGTTGCTGCCTTTTTTTAATGCATAAATTGAATAAATGTTTATGGGATTTTTGAGTCTCTCAATTATTGAGATTAATAAGTTTGTGGGCTAAATAAAGATTATATGGATTTATAGGATGTAGTTGAACAGTGGAGGTAGATATTTTAAATTGAGTCATGCTACTTGTACAAAGTTAGATTAAAAAATTGGTTTACAAAATACGTGTGTCTTTGATATATTGTCTCATAGGTTACTGAATAAAGCAGCAGTCAAAATTGAAGGAGACATACTACCAAATGGCTCAATTGCAAAGCCATGGAATATTTGCACTGTGCAGCAAGTCGAAGACCTCAAAACTCTATTCCGAATCCTGCCATTATGGTCGAGCAGTATACTTTTATCGGCCCCTATTGGAATTCAGGCAAGTTTATCGGTTCTCCAAGCTCTAACCATGGACCGTCACCTGGGACCGCATTTCAATTTCCCAGCAGGTTCCCTTCTAGTCTTCACACTAGTAACCACTTCAATATGCCTTGGTCTCTTTGATCGTTTCCTATGGCCAACATGGAAGAAAATTTTCGGGAGAAATTCAACTCCACTTCAACGAGTTGGCATTGGCCACGTGTTTAATGTGGCCAGCATGGTAGTTTCAGCCTTGGTTGAGAAGAAAAGGCGTGCCACCGCCCATTCCCACCACCTTCAAGGTTCAGTTGTCGCCTTATCTGTCTTGTGGTTGGTCCCACAACTGGTTATTGTGGGCATTGGGGAAGCATTTCACTTTCCAGGACAAGTTGCTTTGTATTATCAAGAATTTCCCACTTCACTCAAGAGCTTGGCTACTGCAATGATCGCCATGGTAATTGGAATTGCATATTATTTGAGCACTGCTATGGTCGATTTATTTCGAAGACAGACGACATGGTTGCCCAACGACATAAACAATGGCAATTTGGACTACGTGTATTGGGTCGTAACAGTGCTCGGGGTTATCAACTTTGGATACTATCTTGTATGTGCACGCTTATATGAATACAAAAATGTCGAGAAGGTGGAGACAAATGAAATTAATCATCGTACCGAAACTAGACTTTGACGGTAAAAAAAACTGATAGATCGATTCGATCGTTAATAGAATGTTTGGGAGCACGACTTTGGTGCAATGATGAATAAAATCCTTTAGTTGTGTAAATGAAGTTTTGTTGTGTACAAGTTGTGCTAGTAATTATGGGACTGGCTGCACGCTTTGTGCTAGTGAACTAATGAATGGGCGAGCCCCACCCTTCGTGAGGGGCATGTAAAGCCCCTGTGAGTAATGCTTCCGTATGAAGCATTACTCGTACCAACATGGTTCATCTCATTTTATGATGAACTTTTTCTTTTCTCTTTCTTAAAATGGGTTGACTTTAGGTGGGCACTCCTCCGCATTATCCCATCCAAGTTAGTAGCCACGAACAAAAGCTTACTATACGAAATTTTCTATCATTCTTGCCGCTAAACAATCTATTTTAAGATAATTTTCAATTGACTCTTTAAAGGTGAGACTCACCTCATATCAAAGATCAACCTTGAACTTAAACTACAATAAATTCTCTATTCAGTTTGATTCTCTATATTTCTTGAGTTAATTACATTAATATTTTAGCCATTAATATCTGAAGTATATATATTAATTGATAAATGATGGGAAAATGATAAATGATTGTTAAAAGAAATCCTATATTTATATGTCAGAATTAGGATTAGAGGGGTACAATAATCATAATAATTAGGACAGTTATTCACTAATTAGTATTTAATTTACAATATTAGAGTTTGTTGGGGTGTACAAAAAGTTTTACTCTTTTAGATATGGAATCTATTGTGATCTATTATCACGAATTTTTGTATAACGACAGAAAAAAAAAAGAATTTTAGTTGGAACAGTGAAGGTAATAAAGCAAAAAGAATCAAGGTAAATATTGATAAATTTTACTTATAATTATAAATATTTAGTGAGATTGTAAGTGGATTAAAAGCTTCTTTTTGTATCAAACCTATATATGTGTGTCTTTGTTAGTAAAAGTAACGGAAAGTTGGACGGGGACATTAACTCTTAAAGTGTCCAAATGTGAATATAAGTAGAAATTTGGTGACTTGATTGAAACAAAATTAAAATTGAGTGACCCAATTGTAACCCATGTTTGATTTATCATAATTTTAATGGATTTTGATAAAAGCTAATGAAATGTGAAATTGAAAAGAATTAGATCGTATGAAATGTGCAGTTAAAATTAAATACTCGTTTGGTTTCCATTTTTAGAATTTATTTTTTCTCAAATTCATTTTCTGCCACAAATTTCGTGAACCAATAACTTTTATCAAAATTTATTAAAAACTGATTTTTATCAAAACCAAAGAGGGGCATAATTTATGTACAAGTTCAATGATCATCAATATTTTTACCCGGTACATTTGAAAAATATGGATTATAATTGGTGAAACTATAATATTTCATACAACACAACAATAATTTGTCTTAATTGGACATTGATTAGCATTTTTTGTATACATTTGCTACCAATTTGTCAATAGATTATTTCATGTCATTCCATCAAAGTCAACTCATTCAATATGTATTAAACTTATCATTTCAATTACTTCAAATTGACTAGTTTTTCAATTATCAAGTAAATTTCTTATAAATTAGTTAAAATCTCTAGAAATAAACTCGAAGTTGAAGTTAGGAGGTGCAAGGAGAAATCAGCAAACTTTTTTCAAGATTTTGAATTGTCGACGTTTAAATTTAATGGTAGGTATAGAAGTTGTAATGCATTTAGAAGCTTCGATTTAATATCATGACATGCCAGGAAATCAAAACTATAACGAACTAAAAGCAAATGAAAGGCACCTTGTGTAAAATTATGATCCCATCTGAGAATGAGCGAATGGTGCTGGTTAAATGGCAGCACTGTGGCCAAAAGTGGGATAAGATAAAAGTGCCTACAACTGTAGCCATGGCCAAAAGTGGCATAAGATAAAAGTGCCTACAACTGTAGCCATGGCCAACAGGATTTCCCAATATAGCCATATAGCTTTCAGAAAAGGACTTGTAGTGTGTAGCACTCTACAATGATAATGACGAGTACATAAATATGATGTTTTGACTAAAATCGACCTAATTTTATATTAGGTCATTAGTCGAATAACTTCTTATTGTACTCGTTTTCAGTAGAGTAGTTGCATATTGAGAAATGCAAAAAACAATGAATAAAAATTAGAGATGCCCAGTAAACCATTTACTATTAAAGAGACTTTGAGTCTTTCATATAAATTATGAAATTTATCTTGCACAACAAATTCTCCTAATTCGATACATAGAATGAATTTTAATACAAAGTAATGTTATTTATACATCATGATTTACAGATTGATGTATAGAATGATGACATGAGAGAGAGAGAGAGAAGAAGTCGAAGTTAATTAATCTACACCATCATTCTATAAATGAATCTATAACAGTTAATATAATCCAGATCATCATTCCGTAAATGAATTTGTAAACCATGATGTACTGTAATAGAATGGATGCACTGTAATCCGGTCTGTTTGGCTGCACAAATCTAAGGAGATATACATTATAATGGTGCATGCTTAATTATACACCATCAAGCACATCTTACTGTATACAGAAAATTGAGCATTTCTTTAGCTAAATCAGCATAACCACTATTAATTAGAACTTTGCGTTAATAAATGGATTTTTTTTTTTTTTTTTTTCTCTTGCAGGTTAATCTGCTTCCAGTGCTGACATCAGTATTCAGTTGAGACCTCCAAAATGTGAAAATGGATCAAACATGCATAGATAAACATGAAGAGTTCAGTTTACAGATCCCCTCCCCAACGCCAAAGAAAACCTCTGAGGACTCCTCGCTAATTCTCTCATTGATGCGTACTGAAGTTTAAAAGTGAGCTATCTCCTTAAAGATCTAAATGTTCAGCGTAAAATATGTCCAGGGTATTTAAGCTTGATTGCAGTAAAACTGTTTTGAGTTCTCTATTTTTTCAATGAGTTCTTTGTAACTATCTGATGCTAAATGAGTTGTGCCAAACCTACCTATAGGCTTAAGGTGGTTACTCATTTAAATGCTGAAGGCCTCAAATCTATTGAAAGAGGTCAAGCATGTGTATTTTAATATCTTAATTCAAACAAGAGCTCCCATAGATTAACTGTATTTCAAGCTTAATAATAAAATGCTCATGAGAAGCATTAGATGCCGGTAACCAAACAACTTTTAGCACTATCGAACTTGCAGAAAATGCCAGCATTTATTTTTTTATGAAACCAGCATTAAAAGCATTCCAGTGTCCAGAAATTTTGTCCAGAAAGAACAAAATCCTATTTGAGTACCAAGATCATAAGGTTACAACAAAGAACCAACTCCTTTACAATTTATAATGAACTGAAGCATTTCAGCGAACTACAGGATAAGCTTTTGATTGTTTCCATTTTGATCTAATGTTAAGCTAAAGTAATCATAGGCAATCCACTATCCGCAAAGAAAAGAATAGGAAGATTTATTGTGAAGACAACGTAGTGGTAGCAACCAATAATTCTAGTGTTAATCTAGATCAGTAACAACAGTCAGATCAGAACTAAGCCAAACCTCATGGTTTAGCTGGAGTCAGAGGGCGAGATGTTGGTGAACTTCGTACAGTCGAATGGTCCTATATGATTGGTTTTCCTTTTGACCTGAAAAAATAGTACAACATCATCATAAGCCATTGACAATTTATATTTCAAATTGATAATACACTATAATTTTTCTATTTTTCATCCCTCTTGACAATAAGACAGTGACGTTTACTAAACATGCATATGGAGATGCTCTCCAATCTGCTTTCATTTATAAATACAACAGAGAATCTCAACATGTAAAGAAATTGGAACAAAAAGACTATTTCCAAAGACAATGCAATTAACCTTCCACCTGTTTCATATAATTATTGGCAATTCATCCTACTGGTTTTGGACTAGGAAGTATGGTGATGGATACAAGCACGAGATACAACGGGATACAATATGTTAACTCTTAGAGTTACAAGATATGATACGTGGGATGGCATTGATAAAATTAAAACACAAATTAATGAAATATAATAAAATAACAAAGAACTGCAGGATAAAGAAATACATGACACCAAGAACTGAAGAATAGAAGAGAAAAGAAGGAAGAATACAAACAGATGACCCTATCTACTTTGTATTTTCAAGATTAATAATTCAAAGTCAGATATCCAAAATGAGTGCTTTATCTGAACTACTAACTGCCATATTAGACTAGCTGCAATACAATGAGTAACCAAGAATGTAATAGAGAAATAAAAAAATAAAACAAATATCAACAAAGAGACTAAAATTCCAAAAACCAATATGTTATCTCTTCTTTTTCTATCTAATATGACTTTGCATCTAAGTTTTCCTTTATGTAGAGAATGCGAATGTGAATGTAAGAGTAATGACATACCGGAGACCATGGATTTGGCTCGGGAAGAGATTTGTCAGGAGGAGAATGTTGTACAGCACCACTTTTCATGGTGAGAATATCCTATTGAAATTTCAATATAATACCACATATCAATGAATATAATGGCTGGATTGGTTACATAAGCACATTAATGGATAGAAACAAGCATCAAGACAACAAAAAATCGGGTAACAGAACTTTCGAGAAGATTAAATTAGCAAGAAGCAATAGACAATAAGGTAGAAAAATCATAGCTTGACTATGTCTATGCGATGTTTAGAATAATTATTTTCTACCTGACATATCAACTGATTAATGACACCAAGATTCATGTCTACAGATAGAATTATACCCAAAAGGATATCAAAATCCTTTAAAATCTTTCTGGATCTAGGACGCACCAACATCCTCCCAGCTCCAATATGTGTCGAACATCTACACAACAAACACGTCGCCGATATATGTCCAAATTATTTTTTGGTTATGTACAGTTAGACACATCACCTACATGTTGCTTAACACGTTGGGTGATATATTATTGACATTGTTGATACGCCACAATTAATAAAAACAAATTTATGTTGCTAAAACGTTGGGTGATATATTATTGACATTGTTGATACGCCACAATTAATAAAAACAAATTTACTCTACAACATAAAAGTTAAAAAATGAAAAATAAAATATTCTGTGCTTTCTAGGTTATGGTTAAAGATCATACGAGTCCAACATAACTAACATGTAAGATAAAAGTGAATCTAAGCATACATTAAGAAGGATTAACATGCAAAAGGTAATTTTCCTTCAATGGTAGGTAACATACAACAGTAAGATAAAGAAGCCTAACATGTAAAGAATCATGAAACTAGATCTTCTCTAAGAACTAAAAAGTGGCTAATCAAGATCCCTAAAATCACCATTTAATAGTCAACATTGAAGGAAGATCAAAAGTAAAACTTCAAAGGAAAACAAATACTACTTAAACAAGATAAACAACACGTACACGGTACATACTGTATCTCATGAAAATATGAGCAGGAATGGATCGTGCAAGTCATCAAGTTAATGACAAACGAATTCAAACATACAGAGCAACCACAGCCTTACCAAAATTCTTAAAAGGGATGAATTTCTTTGATTATGTGTTGTGGGTAATAAGAAGACAACAAAATAAAAGCTGAGGCATATAAACTTACCTCCCCAGCAGCTTCAATGGCAGCCAGCCATTCATCTGAAAATGGAACAGCATTTTGTGGGGGTACAAATGTACGACTTTTCTTCTTAAGACCTTCCCCAAATTTATTGCTGCCATCAGAAAGAGACATAATGGCATATCCTCAAAATACTGAATACGTGATAATTTTGCATAGATCATAAAAATTAAGTTAACGCAAAATTACACCATTTGCCAGTAATACTTACATTGATGCAAATGAAGGTTTGTCCTCTGCAGATTCTTCACTAACAGAAGTACTACTGTCTTGAATACCTTCAATCTTATTCTGATCTGGTATGTATGATTGACCAACAATTTCATCTGTATCTTTGCAAGTATTATGCATCAAAATTGGTTTCTGGACATCAACACTGGAACTTATTTCACCTTCATGTAGATCACTTGGTTTTGTAACAGAATCCACCATGTTATCCAAAAAACTAGTTTGATCAGGTTCATCAGAGATAATGCCTTTTACAGAGGGAGAGTGATTCTTCAAAGTCAATTCATAATTACTATGGAAAAGATCTTCAACTACAACTGAATTAGGCAATTTCAAATATCTTGACTGTTCATTGCAATCAGCATCCCTTGTTGAAGAGTACTCGACACAGCATTCTTTCAGCGTTTTGTCATATGACTGCACCATCAAATCCTCCGTGTGTGATACAGAACGCTCCTTATCCACTCCAAATCTACCTTCCTTTACTATAAATGCAGAAGTTCTTGAGTTATTTTCATCGTAACCATCTAACATCGGACTGGAGTCTATAGTCTTTTCAAGGATAGTTTGCTGTGAATCTTCAAATAACATGCTTCTGGAAAACAAACTACTATCTTTCATCTCTATTGCCTGTGTTTCCTGATGAGGACTGTTTGATAATTGTTTACTTGCACGGTCCTCCACCAACAAATCAGCTTTCAATTCATTAATTCCTATATTCCATGTGTCATTGTCATCTGGAAATCCCCCGTCACCTCCAACCAATGACTTTGTTACGTCATTAGGAGAAGTATTGAGTTCCAAATAGTTAGCTTTAGCTGTGAGTACACCATTATAACTGGAAGTCATATCAGTTAAAATGTTGCAACTTTCAGAAGATTGGATATTTTCAAACTGTGTGTCCCCGATTAGAGGTTGTTTAGTCATTGTGTCTATATTTAAGTCATCATTGTCATGAACTGTAGCTGGAGCCTGAGTACTTTCCAGGTTAATGCCAAAGAACTGATTTCCATATTTTCCAGCCATATCAAATGCTGGAAGTGTCTCGGTGAGATTTTCTTGCAGGGATTCTGTCAAACATGCCTGTTTCTTAAGCAACGACCAATCACTTGTATGCAATTTATAAATATTCTGCGAATCTAGTTCAGCTTCTTGGAGAATGTCCTGAGTCTCTGAAGCTTTTCCAGATTTCTTGTTATTAACATCAACCACCAATATATGACTGACATTATTCTTAAAGCTTCCAATAGTTAAAATATCTTCTGGAACCTGCAGTTGTGACTGTCCCACATGTAAGTTATAAGTTATCACATCTGTGGTAGCAGCGTCTGCTGAAAGATCTTTATGTTCATTAGATGAAGAACGTGGACTTTTCATACTACATTCTAAGGATTCATAATCTACATTTCCAATATACCAACTTCCATATTCCTGGGACTTTTTAGCTGGTTCGTTAGCTCTTCCATTTGTCTTCAAAATATCCTTATCTCCAGTGGGGCCCTGACCAGTCTCTCCAGGGGAGAACTTTAATTGGTCAGTTTGCTCCCTAGGTGGTTCATGACAATCCTGCATAAACGTTTCCACTGAATCACTCCCCACTGTCAAAGAATTCTGCCATCTATGATCATTTACATCTCCAGGTCGTGTCTGGGATCTAATATCATGTTTTGAGGCAGAAAATTTGCATATTTTTGGCCCTTTGTGTGGTTCATCTCTTACAGCTTTTGTTTCAGATCCATCTGTGCCGAGCATCAAACAGTCATGTTGCAACACTAGATTTGACTTTCCCCATCCACTCATGCAAGATTCACGATATCCTGGACAACCAAGGATGGTGCTCTTAAGATTGTTATAGTCGGTTACTTTTTCACATGAAGTACTTTTTAAGGGAACTTCTTTGTCCTTCTGAAATTCTATGTCCTCCTGGGATATTATCTTCTGAATTTCAATTTGCTTGAGGACATCCTGAATCTGTCCATTGGTATCAATGGTATTACCTTTTGGCTCAAAACTTTTGGCATTGTATAAAAACTTCAATCCCACCTTTTGTGTAGAGTTTTCATCCATGTTAGATTCAATTATTCCACGTGAAACAGCACTAACCTCAGATGGTGCAGAACGTTCTGATCTGGAGCTTATGAGTCTATTGCTATTACTTGTGCTTGCTTCAGTGTCATTGGATATCTTGGAAGTTTTTCTCAAAGTACTATGTGACCTTAAATCTTCAAGTTTTTGAATCCCACATATATTAGAGTCTGTATTTCTCCATGATATGCTACATGAGTCTGAAGATTTAGGCTACAAAAGCAGTTGGGATTTAGCACAAATATAAAAGCAAAAGACTTTTTGTTGTAACAAAAAAGCAGAAAGCCTATACTTGGTTCAATTATAAAGATCGTACCTGACTAAAAAAGGCTAATGATGGTGAAGGCATTCTCAAACCTGATGGTCTGGTGGCTTGATTTGGTGAAGGATGCATATTCCTTCCACTGATGCAAGCATTCTGAGCAACTGAAATGGAGATTGTTGTGGGCTCATCTCGGCTCTCAAATGAATGCCCTGTGGTAAATGGAACCATATTACCTGAAATCATCTTTGAACCAGAATTATCGGCTTTGTCAACAAGCAGGGGTCTATTATTGATTGATGAATGTCCTTCCTGCAATGAGTTATCCTATAAAACCCACAGTAAAGATCTGTTAACAATATAATACAAGATGAGACAAAGATATTGGCACTTTTCAAATTATAAGAAGTGCTTTTAAGTTATCTGCTAATTTAGAATATCCAATAGTATCTGTCAGACTATTATTAAGCTGACGGCTGTCGAGAAAGAAAGTAGGTCCTTACTGAATTTCCTTTCGAATAGCGGTATGGCCTTAAAGTACCAGCTTCTGATGTATCTTCAGTGTTTTTCTGACTTTTGGAGGATCTTTTTGATCCTATATTTCTCTGGATACTAACAACTGCATAAGCAGTAGGAAAATTTACTATGTTGTAATATAATAATTATGCAGCATGATACTACCAAGAAATAAGGGTAATCCAACTAGACTTTGAACTCAACCATTTTATATGATGTACATGAGCAAAGAAATTATCCAATGCAGTGATGCATAGATTAATATTGCTAAGAGATCACCTGGTTCAGTAACCTGGTTATGCTTCAAATAGTTTGATCTAGGACCTGGCTTTGGAACAGGAACTCTCAGCAGCTTTAATTCATTGGTTGCAGATTTGGCAGCAGTTGTATATGGTGATCTTTTTAAAGTATAGAAGAATTAAGGGTCACAATATTCAAAATTTCAGAATAAAAGTGAGGAAATACTCAAATGTACACAAAAACACGCAGGTCGTACAATACGTTATTATTTAAAACAAGGATATCATGATGAAGGCCAAGGTCGAGTACTGTCACCACAATTGGACCCGATTTTGCTACTAGGACGAGTTGATTTTTGTAAGGTCTGGGAGAATATAAATACGCGAGAGACCCAATAAGTTACAAAACTTATTATCAAAAAAGAGGTTACCATTGAGAGCAAAAACAACTGACCATAGAAGTTGAAATTATGTCATTAGAAGCAGATGAATCAAGCTTTGTTGATAGGCAACCACTCCTATATTTATCCAAAGCTTCATTTGGAGGTTCTTTAATTAAATCATTTTCAGTTCCTGGCATATCGGCAGATTTCATAGTATAACTGGAAGTACCAGAAATTTCTTCATCTATGCCAAACAATCCCTCTCCACAATAGGTCCCACTAATTGTAGAGAGTTCTATGGGATCAAGAACACCTGAAGACAGAACAAATAAGCCACACTTTATAATTTATCTTCCAAGTAAAACAATAAAAAGGTATATAATAAACTTTGACCTTCTTCGGTGAAAAAGGCTCTATCCCATGCTAGGCTTTTCCGTAAATTGTATCCCCCTCCATTCTTCTTCCTCTTCATCTGCAGTGGCTCTGCACTCAGTTTTGCAGTGTCTGGTTTGATACTATTAATATTATCCTTGAAGCAGCTACCTTTGAATGATGTCGAACAAGAGTTTTCTATATCCTCAACACTTTTTAAGCGTTCTGCAAAAAGAGAAGTATTTGTTTAGTTGCACCATCCAATTTAACTTACATTCGTAATTTCTCAGCATATTTCTACTTGGCTACTTCGTGTTCCCTCTTTCTTTCACCCTAAAATATAAAACCATGTATTCTGGAATTTTAAGAAAAAGAAGAAGATGATTTTGATTAAAGATATTGAAAACATTAGTTAGTCCATCCTTAAAATGTATGGATATATAATTTTTTGGGCACCAATGGTGCAACTATAACTAACCTATCCTCCGTATGCATTCACATAATTCAGTAGCTTAGCAAAAGTTCACATACTTACGCATCTCTTTATGTAAATAAATAAAATTGCAAACATTTGTTATCTGTTTCTCTGTCCACAATTATACCTACCAATATATAATTTTCATTTTAATCACTGCCTTACAAACACACACCATGTTAACTAGTAGTTATAAACGAAAAATAATAAAAAATATGTTTTAATATCTCGATCAAAAGGCGAAGTAACTCTGCGCAATTTCTTGTGAAAATAAAATAGAAAAAGCATACACAAATAATTATAAAATAAGCAACATCTGGTAATTGAAAAAGAACCATTCATACCCTAGCCGATAGAAATCATTACACGTAGATTTTATTAAACCGTAAAGCATAATTACTCTAGGCTACAAAATCAAATAGATTTGAACGAAAAATAGGAAAACTGAAACATACTTGCAATTGCAGGTGAAGCGCGAGTAGAACTGGCGGGGCGATTTTTCAGATCCGACCTCATTTCACTCTCTTAGTCGTTCACTTGATTATTCATTGTGAATTTGTGATATTTCGAAATGGATTATACATAGAAATCCAGTTTATAATCTTCGAGGTTTGATTTAATAGAATCTGAATCTGAATGTGGAGTAGTTTTTCAAAAGTTCGGCGAGCGGGATTTAAATCGGAGGAATACGTTAATGCAGTTGCCAAATGTGGATAATTGCATTTATTTTATTTTTTTTTAGAGAAAATGGTCCTTTCGGGGTTAATTATAATTCGCGGTTACTCAACTTTTACCAAAATTTTAATTGGGTCGCCATACTTTAAAATTTGTGCGTGCCAAATGTTTCGCTATACTTTAAATGTATGTCAATTAAATTACAAGCGTTCTCTATTCAAGTCTGTCCATTCAAATGCATCACAATGTCTAGCGTTTAAATATTGACGCAACTGTTTACCAATGATCATCCCATATGACCATAAAAAAAAAACCTAAAAACGTAATCGGAAAATATACAATTTGAGCTATTTCCAATCCACTACTCTAATATATAAATCAAGTTTTTCAATTGCATCACTTCTTTCATGTCATTTTTATACAACCAAGTAGGAGAATAATGGAGATGGATGTTCCTTAGTTCATTTGGAGTTTATGTTCCTCAAGTCTTTTCTTAAGTGCTTGACTTTAATAGGATAGTTCACTCCTACCAGGGGCGGAACCAGCCCGTCGAAATAGGGGAGTCCCGGAGTTGAAGGGATGGGACCCACGGGGGTTCGGGGGCAGTGCCCCCGAAATTTTTTTGTAGAAACATTACATGTTAAATGAGAGAAATTG
>CAIGRL010161773.1:0-13122 GCA_903798325.1 Fraxinus xanthoxyloides | reverse complement strand
GAACTATTTAATTAGCTAAGATAATTTTCGAGGACGAAAATATTTAAGGAGGGAAGAATGAAAAGTACTAATAATAATAATAATAATAATAATAATAATAATAATAATAATAATAATAATAATAATATAGTAGAATTAATTATTCTTTGTGCTATATATTTTTGGAAAAGTTGGGGTACTAAAATGATACATTTATTAAATTCAATTTTATTTGGGTAAAATATTTAAATATTGATAGAGTAATGATAAATATATCAATATTAGACTTGTTGGATAACTCTTAATTAATCATTCATATTAGGTTCGAGAAGTAGTTAATTCGGATAAACTAGGCTCAAATTATCGAGGTCGAAAGATATTGTCTTAAATTGTTAATTAATTAAGTTAATGAGTTATGAGAGGAGGGGACATGTGTAGAGTAGGTTATTGATAAATTATTAATTGGTTCTTTTTATCAAATAAGGATTTTGTATTAAAAAAAAAAAAATGTAAGTCAACAGCGTGTGTAGGAGAATTTAAAAAGTGTCAATTAATTCTTTTTTTAATACTATTTCATTTCCTTGATCTTGGAAAACTGGTAATGATATCATGTCACTTTTGTTGATGGGAAAGAAAGTGATTTTTTAATTGTATGGATTACCGGGATTGGGGCCTTTTGAGGGGAGGGGGGATAGTATTTCATAGATTTTTAGGCTATTTTCCCCTTTCAACCTTGTAAAAGAAATCATTATCTACCCAAAAGAAGAAAAGAAAAGAAGTAGAAGAAGATAGATACGTGTTATGGGCAACAAGTAGAAATTGAAGTTTTGGAACGTGATCATGCTTTTACTTTTCAAGTTTATTTGATCTAACGAGGTAGGATTACGAGCTGCAAGTAGTTGTCCGATTTAATTTTATTTTTCATGTTGATATATATTATGCTAATGAAAGTTACGATATGATATGTTATGTTATGATATGTAATAGCCATCCGGTACTAAAAATATTATATATTTGAGCTCTTATTGGTTTCTAAAAATATGATATGATGGTATGATATTTTTGACACATGATTTAATATTTTTATTCGGATTTGCACTATCAATTCGTGTCCTATCGAGTATTCTCATATACTCACCCATTTTTTTCCCTACCTCACAGGTTAGAACGAGTCGTTTGTTGGCGGGTGATGAGGTGTAGTCGTAATGCCAAGATTTATGAGACTCAATACAAATAATATGGTGCAATAATGCATTTTTTTTTTAATTTAAGCAATTTCTTAGTTTTATCTCGTAAGGATTTTATTTACAAATTTAAGACATATTTTATCGGGTTATAAATTTAAAACTGTGTTACGCATTATTGGTAAAATTAACATTTATTTATTTATCTAATAAACGTGATATGCTTTTTTTTAGTATTTATTTGGTTATGAGTTTTTATCAATTAAATTGTGCTCGTTAATTTCATATACTTACACTGATAAAATTAATAGTTTTGGTAGCGATTTGATAATTAAAATTTGGGTCGTTACAGTTTGGTATCAGAGCTTTAGGCATAATTTTTTATAAGCCCATATGTATTTTCATAACTTGAGTTCTGAAAAAATAAAAAATAATAAATAAGAACAGTGACGTGAAGAAAAAAATATTTGTGAATAGAAAAAGTGACTGTTCATGATGGCAGTGCGTCGTTGTCACTGTTCAACATGAACAGTGACAGGAAAGAAAAAACGAATAATGAATTTTTTTTTAAAAAAACCTTTTTTAGAAAAAAATGTGAACAGTGACACGATGAACAGTGGCGTCGTCACTGTTCACCGTGAATAGTGAGAGAAAAATTTAATTTAAATGGAAAAAAAATTTAAATGATTATTAAAAAAAAAAGAAATGATAATGACAATATAATATTAATATTGGGCTTTTATTTTTAAATGTTATGTGAAATAAATAATGAATTAAAAAAATTTTAATGTGAACAGTGACGTCGTCACTATCACTATGAACAATAACAATTTTTTTTTAAATGACGATGTTCTATTAATATCGAGCTTTCATGTTCTAAATGATACATCAATAATTGATTATTTGTTAGTCGTTTCCTTGCCTTAAATATGTGAAAGATTTTTGGCACTCAATGACCACCAATCGACCACCCTCTAACGACTCTAAAGTATGTAAAAAGGTAAGAAGATGAATTTACTCAAACATTTTATATAATTTACATTTTTAAACTACCTACTTTTAAATTTTAAGATATGCATGTTTTTCCTCTCTAAATTTATAATATATTATGAGAATATCGATATAACATGTTAGACTTAGTACCGGTATGTGACATGTGAATTAATACTAATTTTAGGATATGACATCACCTACCCACAAGAATTTGATGTGTGATTTGTAGCGAGCGATACAAAAGTTAAGCAAAGAGAATCAAGCACCTCCACCACAAATGCACCACCACTACAAGATGCATCTCCTTTTGTAGTTGGAGTCGTTTCAGTGGTTGGATAGTTTCGTAAGTACAAGCCTCCTACTTTTGATGATGGTTCTAACCTACTGGCTGTAGAAGAATGGATTAGAGGTCTGGAGCGCATCTTTCGACACATTACTTGTACGGATGCACAGAAGGTACTATGCGCAAAGTTTATGTTTGTTGGAGCGGCCAGTCATTGGTGGGATTCTATCTTACGCACTAAGCCGAAGAGCAGCAGCGTAACATAACTTAGGAACAGTTTAATGCTGAAGTGATGTCCAAGTTCTTTCCATAGGCTTTGAGAGACTTCAAAGAATCAGAGTTTCTATAGCTCAGACAAGGCAACTTATCGCTTACTAATTACGAAAAGCAATTTGAGTATCTCTCAAGGTATGCCCCGCACTTAGTAGATACAGATGTTAAGAAGATCAGGAGGTTCGAAAATGGACTACACTCGAAGATTGGCATGATCATTATGTCTCATCGTTTCACTTCATATCGTGAAATGTTGGAGATAGCTCATGATATTTCATATTAGAGGACTACATTTGAGCAATCTACCAAACAGAGCAAGGTGTATTGGGAAAAAGAAAGTGGAATGATCAGAGCACGAACAAACGTAACTGGCATAATAAAAGACCAAACACAGGAGTTCATATTGTTGGGACGAATGTGAGTATTACACCTTGTCCTAAGTATAATAAACTCCACAGAGGTAAATGCTTGCTTGGGAAGAACAAGTATTTTCGGTGTGGTAAGCCTTGACACATTGCTTTAAACTGTACCGAGCCTCCAAAGAAGAATGATGATGATCAGGACAAGAACAAGAAAGGGAAGGCTCGAGTTTTTGCACAGAATCAACATGAGGTAGAGCAGAATCCGAATGTGATCGTAGGTATTTTATTTGAAGTACCTATTATGTTTTTCGATTTTGCATTCTTCGTCGCTAAGTCTAACAATATATTTACATAAACAGGTATTCTATTATTATCTAGTGTACCAACTTACTTACTTTTTGATTCAGGGGCTACAAATTCTTTTATCTCTACATCCTTTGTCGCTATGTCTACTTTACAAGTGTGAAAATGAATAATGAATTGGTTATTATCCTTTCAGGAAGTGCTCTTTGCACAAATCAGATGACTAAGGCAATGAAGTTGGAGATTGACGAAAAGGTACTGTTTACAGACTTATACCTTTTTGAGATGAAAGACTTCGACATTATTCTGGGCATGGACTGGTTGGGACTCAATCATGCAACCATTCGATGTCACGAGAAAGAAGTGTTATTTCACAAACCAGGAGAGGAAGAGTTTTGTTTCTTTGGAGCAAGGTACAAAAGTCTTTACCTCGTATTATATCGGCTTTACAAACGAAGAAAATGATGAGAAAGATTCATGCCAAGGATTCTTAGTTAATGTCATCGGTTCCAAACATACATAAACAACTGTTAATGATATTAATGTTGTACGAGACTTTGCAAGCGTATTCCCAAAAGATCTACCAGGCATTCCACCAGATATGCAAGTAGAATTTACAATTGACTTGGTTTCTAGCACGACACCAAGTTCTAAGGCCCCATACAGAATAGCACGAAAAGAACTTCAAGAATTGAAGTTACAATTAGAGTAGTTGCTAGAAAAAGGTTTCATTCGACCGAGCGTATCTTCTTGGGGCGCTCCAGTACTTTTTGTGAAGAAAAAAGATGGGAGTATGAGGATATGCATTGACTATCTAGAGTTGAACCATCTAACTATCAAAAATAGATACCCGCTTCCAAGAATAAAAGATTTATTCGACCAGTTAAGGGGTGCAACAGTGTTTTCAAAGATCGACTTGAGGTCGGGATATCATCAGCCAAAGGTTAAGGCAGGTGACATACCAAAAACTGCTTATAGAACTCATTACGAATATTATGAATTCACTGTCATGCTCTTTGATTTAACTAATGCTCCAGCTATATTTATGGATATAATGAACCGGGTGTTCTATCAATATTTAGACCAGTTCGTCACAGTATTTATTGACAACATACTCGTATACTCTAAAGATAAGAAGAAGCATGAGGAACAACTCCGGGTAGTACTCAAAACTTTAAGGAAAGAGAAATTATATGCCAAATTCAAGAAATTCGAATTTTGGCTCGATTAGTGGGTTACCGCCCAGGGAATCAATGTACACCCAGTTAAAGTAGAAGCAGTAACTAATTGGCCTAGACCGACCAATGTAGGTGAAGTTCGCAGTTTCTTAGACTTGGCTGGATATTATTGGAGATTTATTGAGGGTTTTTCAAAAATAGTAGGTCCGATAACATAGTTGACTAGAATGGGTGTGAGTGGACAGAAAAGTTTGAAAAATATTTTCTGGAACTGAAGCAGAGATTAGTTTTGGCTCTTATATTGACGATACTTGAAGGTTCAGATGGATTTTTAATTTATAGCGATGCCTCCAAGTATGGTTTGGGTTGTGTTCTTATGTAACAAGGAAAGGTGATTGCTTATACTTCGAGACAATTGAAGCAGTATGAATAGAATTATCCTACGCACGACTTGAAACTTGCAGTGGTAGCTCACGCTTTAAAAATATGGCATCATTATCTATATGGAGGGAAGTGTGAAATCTATACGGACCATAAGAATCTCAAATACTTCTTCACACAGAAGGAATTAAATATATCAATATTAGGCTAGTTAGATAGCTCGTAATTAATCATGCATATTATGTTCGAGAAAAAGTTAATTCGGATAAACGAGACCCAATTATCGAGGTCAAAAGATATCGTCTTAAATTGTTAATTAATTAAGTTAATGAGTTAGGAAAGGGGGTGACACGTGTAGAGTAGGTTATTGATAAATTATTAATTGGTTCTTTTTATCAAATAATGATTTTGTATAAAAAAGAAAAAAAAACGCGAGTCAACCACGTGTGTAAGAGAATTTAAAAGGTGTCAATTAATTCTTTTTTTAATACTATTTCGTTGCCTTGATCTTGGGAAATTAGTAATGATAGCATGCCACTTTTGTTGGATGGGAAATGAAGTGATTTTTTTAATTGTATAGATTACCGGGACTTGGACCTTTGGGGTGGGGTGGGGTGGGGTGTGGGACACAGTATTTCATAGATTTTTAGGCTATTTTCTCCTTTCAACCTTAGATATCATGTAAAAGAAATCATTATCTATCCAAAAAACGTAAAGAAAAAAGAAGAAGAAGAAGACATAGATATGTGTTACGGGCAACAAGTAGAAATTGAAGTTTTCGAATGTGATTATGGTTTTACTTTTCAAATTTATTTGATCTAACGAGGTAGGATTACGAGGTGCAAGTGGTTTGTCCAATTTAATTTTATTTTTCGTGTTGATAAATATTATGCTAATGAAAGTTACAATATGATATGATATGTTATGATATGTAATGGTCATCCGGTACCAAATATATGATATATTTGACCTCTTACCGGTTTCTAAAGATATGAAATAATAGTATGAAAATTTTGACACATGATTTAATATATTTATTTGAGTTTGCGTCATTAATTCGTGTCATATTGAGTATTTCCATATACTCACTCATTTTTTCCCACCTCACAGGTTAGAATTGGTCATTGGTTGGTGGATGATGAGGTGTAGTCGTGATGTTAATTTATAGAACTCAATAAAAATAATACGTTGTAACAATGCATTTTTTTTTTAATTTCAACAATTTCTTAGTTTTATCTCGTAAGGATTTTATTTACAAATTTAAGACATGTTTAATCGGGTTATAAATTTAAAACTATGTTATGTATTATTGGTGAAATTAACATTTATTTATTTATCTAATAAATGTGATATGCATTTTTTAGTATTTATTTGGTTATGAGTTTTTATCAATTAAATTATGCATGTTAATTTCATATACTTACAGTAAAAAATAATCTCTATTGTATTAATCCATAATGTAGTTTGGATGTGGTTGAGCTGTTACAAGGATACATTGAGATGAGTAGGGGTTCCGTACATGAAAACTTTCTTGTATGAATTTTCTAAAACCAATGAGACGAAAATGAGGTGAAAGTCTTAAGTTAGGGATTGGTTTTAAAGACTGAATGTCTAAAAGAAAATGGGTATAACACGAGTTTATGTGTGAATAAAATCATATTTTCGAGCTTGTATAACTCGAATGAATAAGCCTATAAGGGTTTAAAACCTGATGCCCTATGGTCATCTGACTTAGGAGTCATCGACCTAAAACCCGCTACATGAGTTATATAGAAAACAAATGAGAAGATGTTTGAAAAAAAAAGAAGAAAAATAATAATATTTTAGAAGAACACAATTACATTGATTAAGCCCCAAGACAAACATAGAACTATACTTTTTATATGAGGCAAGTTGCTTAATTTAGTCTTAAAAGTTGGGACGGTAAAAAATATAGGAAAATCTCGACTTGTTGAAATGTAAACTTGTGGTAGTAAGATTCATCCAAACTAAAAGAGGATAAGGATTATAATTAAATAAGTTCAACTTAGAATCCATCCCACGAAAATTAAGTGAAAAAAATAAGTTTGGGAGTGTGTATCTCTTGAGAGAAGAAATGAAATATTTGACTATTACGGGTCATGAGTTGAGCCAATCATGAGCTTGATATGTTTACATACGCCCACGTCGAATTATACATATAACAAGTGGAGATTGATTTGATTTTACCGTTGAAGCCGTTCCTTATGTTCATTACTAAATTTGAGACACGACAGATTATCAAACCAAGATTCGTTTGGATTTAAGCTACAATTTGTTTGAGGACAAACAATTATTCAAGTTTGTGGGATTTGATATGTTCATTTTATACACTTATTTAGGGTACAAAATATGGACAATTGTTGGTAAATACGTCGAAATACGGCTTAATACTATATAAATTATATTTTATAGGATAACATTGATGAATATGGTGGAATTAAGGAAAAAGAAGTGAAAAGGGGCTAAAATGAAAAAGAAAGTCAAAATTTAGGGACCAAAGTGAAAATAGTCAAAAGAGGACCCAAAAGAAGAAACAAAGATGTAAAAGAATAAAAAACCAATTTAATGAATACATAAAGTGTTATAGGAAGAAAAAACGAGAAAAGAGATCATGAAACGAAAAAATGGAGTTCGGGGACCAAAACGCAAAGAATGAAAGTCTACTCGAACTATGCTATCTTTTTACTATGCGGTCACATGGTGTGATGTAGGGTTTTTCGGAGCTGAAGATGGTTGAACTGTGCTATAGCATTAAAATGTTCTATGCTATAGCATAGCATATATTCATAGGAAAAATTCTGATTTCCTTATATGATTTCAACTCTTATGAAAACAAATCATGGGACGTCTTTTGAAAATCTACGGCGGTAGTTACCACGCATTACAATACATTCTAAGAGATTTTATGAGTATAGGAGAAGGCATGAAACACGAAGATCGATTTCAAGACCCGAAGATTCAATTCAAGATTTATTTGGGTATGTCGATTCTTTAATATTTCTTTTATTTTCTTTCTCGTAACATGTAAGGTTAGTTTTCTTTATGTTAGGAGAACGATGAACCCTGTAATATAAATTTTTAATCTTTAGTTTTACATGATATTGAAAACACGTTTTTAGATATTGAATTATTTATATGATTTTCTTTTCTCCATAATTATTGTGTACAGTATTTGTGTGAATGTGGTTGCCTATTTTATACATTCAAAAGAAGGGAAATAAGTTCAACATATATAAATTGTCATAGGGTCCAATAGGAGATATAAATATACCGCTATGCTCTATGTGAATCTTAATATTCATAAAATTCACGCCCTCTTATATGTTCGCATCCGTTATCGGAATATAGTCTGGTCATATATGAGAGTATGTTTAACAATACTTGAGAGATGTTAAATAAAATATGAATATTGATTCGTCAAAATTCAATCGTGCTGTCAATGTGTAGAACAAAGGTTAAAAGAGATTATTGCATGGGAATTCGAGATCATAGTACGTTTATCATTTATTAAACACATTAATTTACATTTATTTTAGTTAATTTACTCATAATTGCATAAGTAGATTAATTTATTCATAATTTTGTCACAAACAAATACATCATATTATTCTTGTTTCGATTAAGGTCTCGATAATTAAAATTGAACTAATCAATCTCTATAGAACGATACTTGGACTCAAAATCCACTTTATTAGTTGTTAATGGAACCGTACACTTGCGATATTTTTAATTCAAAATATATTTTCGTGAATAGTTCTCCTTCAAGTTGAGCCACATCTTTGTATGTTTGTTGCCATCCATTAGAGGTGGCAATGGATCCAGTCGGCTTACAAGCTCAGCTCGTGGTTTGTTTATAACGAGTGGAGCTTCTGCTCAGCTCGTTACTCGTGGGCTGAGCTCGTCCATTTTCAATTTTTTTAAGATAAACCGTTTTCTTTTTAAAAAAAGATAAACCCTCCTCATTTATCTGGGTTTAAGACCGACTACTTCAATTTCGAGTAAACGAAGTGAAAAGTGTACATGAACAACTTGTTATGTATATAATTTGTTAAAAAAAATTTAAAAGGTATTATAAAATAACAAGTTTTGATTAATATGTTTAAATTAAATATCACTTAATTGACGACAAGCAATTTCGATATATTTATCTTACAGTTGACCATCTTGACAGTCCTTCATGCACATTAATGCTTCCAAAGTATTTTCTTTCTGTCGGCTCCTGACCTCGAACAGAATCCCTTTACATGTACTTAAAGTAGACTCCAAATTTACACTGCTAACCAGGGGTGTTGTAGGTCTTTTGCCATCGCAAAAACCACTGTCCATCGTCGTTTGTACTTTTGCCATAATTCAATTACTTCTTCTGAACTTTTCTTAATTATTTTGTTATTATGCATATTATAATTAAAGCAATCATTTAATTCAGTAGGCAATGCATTTGGACTTGCGTTCGATGTTTGATTACATACGGTAGAGAAACTACTACTAAAGGAAATACCTAATTTGCATCATATCTATATGAGTTAATGCCTTCGAATAAAGTTAATACTTCAGTGTCATCTTCTGGTATATCAATGGAAGGAGTAGGTGTAGAGGGTACCTGATTAATATTTGCACTTATTTGTTTGGTATATAATTCATACATTTCACACAAAGTTTGTTCTGAATTTCTATAAGCGATATGTTTATGAAAAGTTAAAGCTCTTGAAATCTAATCAATTACAAAATTTAGTACCCGATAAATTTTATCGGGGGTCCATAATGCATACTAACAGAAATAACGTAGGCAAGTCTTCCCAATATTTTCTAAACTTTAATTCCATGGAATATATAATTGCACTAAAATCGTGGTCATTTTTATATCTATGAAAAGCCTTAGCAATTATATAAACACGTTCAAGTATCATACAATTAGTGGGTAGTAAACTCTAGATAAAATATTTGTAGAATCATAAAAACTTGTCAATTTTTTTTTTAATTTTAAAAGCTAAAATCCAATCGGTTTCATTCAAAACAGTGTTATCATCGTTTCCAATATACCTCTTGCTATAAAATTCAGTTATTAAATATTCAAAGCCGTTGCATGATTTTAATAAGAAGGGGAATTCCATATATGTCCTACGTTACTAATAAATGTTTTCGTATTCGTCACCCCAGATTCGGTACAAAATTCATCAAATGTTTGTTTTCTACTGGTGAAATCGTGATATAAGTTTCAAACCATATGCACTATTAAATTAAAAATATGACACACACATCGAATATGAAACAAATAACACCAAAATCGGGCTACGGTACTCTGCACAACTTATCGATAACTACCTTATTAACACTAGCATTGTCGAATGTAAATGAACAAGTTTTACTCTCGCAATGATATTATCTAATAATGTTCATAATAGCATTATATATGTTGTTAGCTTTGTGAGAGATCTCAATAATTTTTAAAGCAATAATTTTTTATGCATATACCAAAGTTGGTTTACGTAGTGTGCAATTTCAGCTATGTAACCTCTTTTATTAATCAATTCTCATATATCCGAAGTTAAAGATATAAAACCTCCTTATTTTTCTAAATTGGCAAACAATAATTCTATGTATGACGGAAATATTCTATTGTATCTAAACGAAGAGTGTTCGACTTACCCCAAGGTACCTCGATTAAAGATATTCGTTCACGTATAAGAGAAATGGTAGTTGTCCGCTATTGCTAGAGACAACTCAGTAGCGACAACGAACTTTACCATTTTCATTCAAGCTTTCTCCTCTGAATATATCCACATAAAAAATGGCGTACTAATAGAACTGGTGTATGTATTACCAAATTGCAGATGCGTTTGACCGTCAGGAAGAAGCCCATGTTTGGCCGAACATGTTTTGTAGTGACGATTGATGTAAGTGGTTTCAATACCTTTTGTCATACCAATCGTTGTTGACAGTATTTACATACTACTTTAAATTCTACAACTCCATCAACCACATGACCTATTTGAATCAATCTAAAATGATCCCAATATTTTGCCTGTTTTTCCCTTTTGCTTCCCTCTTGCATCAGGAATATCTAATTCATGTTCATCCTTCAATTTCCCTTTGAAAACATCTACGTCATCCAAATCAATTGGATTGGATTACTACTTCCGTTAGCATCGAAATCTGGAATATTTTCGAGAATAGGTACTCCGTTTAGACCAACGAGTTCATTCTAAAATTGATTTTGCATCGTGATAGGTGATTCCCCTCAGATACGGAATAAGCATTCAACAAATGAGTATGGATCTATTTGTAAATTGTGATGAAATGTATACGTAAGTAACAAATTAAGAATTGAAAGAAAGTTTGCGTGTAAGATTGTAATTGTAAATTTTTAGTGTGATAATTGATATTGAATAATTGAAATTGAATGTAGAAGTAGAATTGAGAAATGAACGTAGTAATCTAGTAGATAGATTGTAGAATCAAGATTAGAATGTAAAATGTAGAAGAGACTAGAGAGTGGAGAGTGGGAGTTGTGTGAAAAAAATGGGAATGAGACGAGTATTTATAGGAAAAAATAAAATAAAATTGTGGTCACTTTTCATTGAACTTTACACAGTGATCGTTTCGGTCACTGTGTAATAGTAAGCCACGACCTCAGCTTGAGCTTGTGGCTCGCCTGGACGAGCCCACAAGCTAGGTTTGGGGACCAGCCAATCGACTCGACTCATCAAATGACTAGCTTGAGCTGCCCACGAGCTGACTTTCAACGAGCTAAGCGGCCGAGCTGACAAGCCGCTCTGCCCATTTGCCACCACTACCCTCTATGGATCAAGTTGAGCCAACTATTTATATGTTTGTTGCCCTCCATGGAACCTATCATTAGTTGTCCAAAAGAGAAAGTTGATGTGATTCATGATACAAGGGTAAGTCCGGGCAATGATCCATTGATCGTTGATTCCTTGGTTCAATATTTTTTAATCAGGTGTAAATATTGATTCTTGACTTTCTTGGGATTGAGTCAATCTTGTGTTAGTTTTGTAACTACTATTGCTGCATGGGTTCGTATCTTTGGATTAATTCGAAATTCATATTTATAAATAATTTCTAAATTTCCCAAATTATGTCTTAGTCTTTCCCCTCTTAATTTTAGTTTAGATGAATTAAGAGTTGGCACTTTGATAATTATATCATAAACGTGGACAAAATATAAACATCACATAGGAAACCGCTAAGGTCGGGATAAAAGTTGTTCCATTTATAAAAAAATGTATGCCACTAGATTTATGAATGTTAAAATATAGCCCTCTTTGGGCTCCATTTTTTCAAATTAAAATGAGGAAAATAGTAATTTTTTGGAGAATGTGTAGTTATAAAAGAAGAAATTTTTTTAGGTTTGAATATAATATTATTTTATTCGAAAATGTTTGGTTGATAAGAAGAGAGAGAAAAATGAATTTTAATTTAATGGGGGCAAAAAACGATGATAGTGTGTAAATAATAGTAACAAGAATAATTATCTGCTAAATGTAGCTCATTAAATCCCGTCACCCCCTCTTTCCCCAACCCTAACCCTAAGACTTTACACTATCAAAGAAAGTCAATTCGAGAGGACATATTTCATGCCCTATATTAATTAACATCATACATAACAACCAAAAACGAATATTGACTTTCTACTTAAATCACAATAAAATTTTATTAAATGACGATATTTTTTTTTATATAAAGAATAATATTGTGATACCCAAAATAAAAAAATTATAAAAAAAAAAATACGTACAATTTCTTTATGAGGCATAAATGCAAGTTTTGAGATTTTAGGGTAACCTAACAATTTTACCATTTTCTAGGGACCTTGTTTTAATATTCCTAATAGTTCGATATATGTGAGTTTTACGTGAAATTAAATTTTAATATTATTTTGGATATCTATTAAATTATTATCGAATTATCTAATAAAAATTATATAGATTAAAAAAACTTGAAATTTACACATATCCACACTAGAATCTTATCATCATGTAGTTATATATTTTTCTTTTGAATTTTGAATTTCAAGATAAGTTTGTTTTATGAAAGATAAATCCAAATTTTAATTGTGAGTCCTATTAAAATTCTCATTATGTAATTATACTTATCAAATCCCACATATAAATATCATCTCTTTGTTGCATTTCAATTCACACAAA
>CAIGRL010161770.1:2420-17269 GCA_903798325.1 Fraxinus xanthoxyloides | reverse complement strand
CAGAAGGGTGCATTCTTCCATTATGACTCCTGAGAACACAGAATTAATTCAGAAGTCTATATATACCCTCATCTTCACTTTGAAGAACATTGAGGTGAGTTGTCTTCGCATTGCTTCTATTCTGATTCTTCACTTTCTTTACTCATTCATCCTTTATCTCTCTATTCTAATAGCTGCTGGTAATTGTTTCCTCTTGATGTCACTCAACATTTGCAGAGTATAAGTTCAGATATATTAGGATTTACTGGTGATGAAGCTACGAGGCGGAATTTGAAATTGCTTATTAAGTCACTCAGCAGGCTACTATGAAGATGGAAAATTAGAAGTCAATTTCAAAGTTAGGGCAGTCGATTACTGATAATGAGTTTCTTCCATGACATCCTCTTATTTATAGTTGCTGGTAGGCTCTACATAATTGATATGTCGATACCTTCGGCAACTTGTGTTCGCCGTAAATAACACTTCCAGCTCGCTCGCTCTCTCTCTCTCTCTCAAGTTTTCGAATACTACTGTCTATGTGGTCTATGCTTGGAAATTTGATAGAAAAACAAAATTTACCCAATAGGTGTAAAATTAGCTAGTTCTCGCATTCCTTTGCATTTTGGACGGCACACTCTCTCGATCGGTGGAAACTACGTTAATGACATCATAGGCCAATTTGTTTTCAGAAAATTCTTCAATTAATGCTTATTTTGGTACTTGATAAGATTCTTCCAGAATGAGAAAAGTGAACGTGTTTGGATAATGTATGTTGGACAGAGACCATTTTCTTCCCCTTTCGCTGCATTCCAAATTTCTCTGTTTTTGTAATCTGTAGCATGATGCAAGCTTGGTCTACAATTCTATAGGTAAAATGCTTCCAATTGATCGGTAGATTAGATTACTACTAATCGACTTTTTACCGGAGAAGGCACACCTGATGATGAAACCTTGAGCTTTATGGTTTAGGCATTTGGCCTAAAGAATTTAAGCTTCTGGCTTCAGTTGTTGCTCGAAACATACAAATCAGCGATGAGATGATCGTGTATACCACACCAGTCAGGGTTCTCTGGTCTCACGCCTCTCAAATTGTGTATGCAACTTACCAGATGTCTTCAATTGAGATTTTGACGGATTTTTAAAAATTTTAGACTCTAACGAATTTTGTGGATTTAAGTAATCTAATTGACAATGGTGAAATTTGAAAAGAGTTTACTATTTGTAATTTTAAGCCTGAATTTCATTCAAATCTTTTAAAAATTCCACTATTGATGAAATCCATATAAATCCATTTACCAATTACACATAAATTTTATTGAATTTCATTAGAATTTCATTAAAATCACTATTGAGGACACACCGTTCATGTGATCGAGTTCTTAATAACCTTGTATGCTTTCCCTGCCTTATCTTTAATGCTATTCATGGTTATCGATTACAATCTTACGTGATAACTTATTATTTGAGGCGTTGGTTTCTTGTAATTATGTTGCCTCAATTAATAAGTTAATGCTTCAAATAACAAGTTAGCTCATATTATGGCTACTGCAGTAGCTAAATATGAATAATATTAATCGCCTCAAATAGTCAAGTTGGCACATATGATGATTATTGCAGACGCTAACTATAAATAATATTACTCGCTTCAAATAACAAACTGCCACATAAGAATGATCACTGCAGTCGATGATTATGAATAATATTATTCATTCCCATTGGCATAAAGTAATTTTGGGTTGAATGTCTATTTTCTATTTTTACCATATTTGTAAAATAAAAATATTTCTTAAAAAAAATTGGAAAATCTAAAAATATGTCTTAAGAAAAAAAAAAGAGTAAAAAATATAAATAGAAGAATGAACTTAGAAAAGCTTATCCATGTAACATGTGAGTCTTATTCATATTACTAGTGAGATGCACGTGTAACGCACATGCCGTAGTATAGTTGGTTACGTAATATCACTAATTAAATCTTATTTAGCAAAAAAATTTCAACAAAAAACTTGAAACTTACAAAGAAAAATAAAACTTGATTGTTGAAAGTTCAAACCAATAAAACTTGGTAGGTAGCATAACCTCCATCTAGAGATGGTGAAAGTTCAAACCAATAAAACTTGATTGCTTGCTCAATTTCAAAGTCAATCAATGCGCATATAATATATTAATATATTAGTTAAATGATAATTGACATTCCAAATTGAACCGCAACTTATCGTAGCCAACATTTATCTCATGAGTTCAAAATAACGAACCCAATTATGATCGACCCGACAGATCAGGTCGAGGGGGCAGCGGCGATCGATTATAACCTAATTTGATTAAAAAAAGAAAGAGAAACCTTCTCGAGTTTATTCATCTTATTTCATTTCTCTCCATAAGATAATTTTAGGTATTATGTTTCTCAATGTAAACAAAAAAAATAAATAAATAAATAATGATGTCTCCATGCCACACGGAGAGACACGATCGTTTTTTTATTAACATTTTGAGTGAAAACAACCGAAACCCACTCAGGATTTCCATATAATCAATCCCCATTCAAATTCACAGAATTTCAAACAATTCCTTGAAGATTCATTATTCATTTATAGCAATTCACAAATTACAATATTAAATCTGTAAATAACAAATCAATCTGTAAAAATATACCAACGACTCAAAAGTCTGAAATATGAATATCATCTCCTGTGGCTGAGATCTATGTTGTCGTATCGTTCTTCTACTTCTAACGATGCTATTTTTCATGCGATTTCTCGGCGGTTGAGAAGCGAAAGTGAAGCTCAAAGATTTCGGGATTTGCTTCAGTTTGACGATTTCATTGCCAGATTTTGAGTACGAAAATTGAGGTTTTGGGGAATGAAATGCAAACGTGCAAATGAAAAGAAATGGAGAAATCTGAAACAATGTTGTAATGGTTGACGATAGGTAATTGTGACACGTGTCCAGACGGAAAACTCGTTCTTTTATATTGTTAAGGATAAGGATACATCAAACAGAAAACAAATTAAAAGTAAAAAAGTTTAATAAAGTATTAGCCTCGGATGCCTAACATGACCATCGAGCTCAACCTGGATTGCCCATGGAGTTAATGATTATATATTAAGGAAATAATTCACAAATACATTAAAAATATTTACTAGTTCCAAATTCAATCTTAAACCGTTTTTCTCAAAATACTGTTTCTTTAATCTATTTTTTACAAACATTTTGTACTACATTGTGTAATATTATTATACAATTTGTTTTTTCACCACTGTGACCATCGTGTAACGCCATTAATTATAACAAAATTGGATTGCATTTATAACACTCAAATCTTCTCACAACTAATATCGCGCCCACTAATTGTTACATACCAACTACACTGTCGTCGCCGTTGACATCACCACCATGCGTGCCTTCGTCACAACTTGTAATGACCACTTTTACATCCTCGTCGGACTACCACCATTATCACTATTCTTACCATAACTCAAAATGGTTGTCATGAACCTAGGCCTGCCCCGAAGCCCATTTATTTTTCTATGTATCAATTGAGGAGAAATTTCATTTTGTCATCCTTGGCTCCGCCGCTGGCTATCATCATTTGAAAAAAATAGACCAGCATCACCACCACCATAGCTGTGTAACACAATGTTATACTGTTGCCGTTGCAATCACCACCTACCACGACCGTCCTCAAAATGAAGTCTTCACACAATCGCCTCTTGCCGTCACATAAATCACCACCTCCAAAGTCCTAAGTCACTACCGCCATAGTAGACTAGCACGATCCCATCTCACACCGCAATCATCACCATATCTTAGCGTAGCCATTATCATTGCCACTGTCCCCTTGAAGAGACGTACAGATACAGAAATACAAACAATACAAAAACATAAAAAAAAAAATTGGAAAATGGAAGGGAGAGGTGTAGAATTCTTCATAAACCTCAAAACTTTATATAGTTGTCAAGACTTCCATGTCAAATCACCAAGAACTTTAATTAGTGCTGAACATACATTGATCCATTGATTTGTATCTTGAATAATGAATCTTGAATCTTGAATTTGGATTTTTAAATCTTGACTTTTTTATTATAATTCTTGATTCTTGATTGTGGGTTTAAGATCTTCTTCTTCAATATACTTTCTCTATTAATTCTTCTGTTGATGGGATGACACGAAGAATGAGAAAATTACATATGAATTGGGGATTATAACTCTATATATAGTTCCATATGTATGTTGTTCATCGTCAAATATAAATCTTAATGGATCCGATCTCTACACATATAATACGACCCACACTTTGTCTATATGTACAAAGTTCAATTATTTAATTCTTTATTAGATCATTTTAATTTTGGGTTTAGCTTTAAGAAAACCTTTATACACAATTAATTATATATGTCGGCCTACATGGTAAATTAAATAATTTCCAACAATCTCGTACTTGGGCCACATATGCTACCTTATAATGTGTATAACCATATGAGTTCAAAACTTTTACTATCATTCCAAGCGATTTTCATTACAAGTATCATAACTAAATCCTCAATGGTCACGTACATCAATACAGTGAAAAGATATAGATCAATTGTGGATGTGTAGTATGAAAATTACATGCAATTTGATCCAAACATGCCTATTTCTACTTTATTTTTTAATACCTTATTAGATCAAACTAAAAAAAAAAAACTTTTAAGATTGAAAAGTGAACTGAATACTTTATTATTGAAATAATCTTGAATATGCACAATAAAAAATTATGTGTCAAGAACACAACATCCAAAATTACAAACTCCCACTTAACTAACACATCATCAAAATTTACAACATCCATGTGAGTGGTGTGCTAATGAAAGACCCTGGATGGTAGACCTTTAGTTAGTGAATCTACTATCATGGAGTTTGTATCAATATGTTCTATAGTAATCTGACCACTCTGAACTCTTTCTTTAACAACTAGGAATTTGATGTCTATAAACTTAGACTTTTTGAACTCCTATTGTTATTTAAATACAAGACTACCGACTTTTTGTCACAAAATAACTTAAGTGGTCTTTCATTTCTATGTATAATCTGTAGCCCAATGAGAAAATTCCGCAGACATATTCCTTGATTGGATGCCTCATAACTCGCTATAAACTCAACTGCCATGGTTTAAAAAGCATTAAATGTCTACTTAGCACTCTTCCAGGATATAGCTCTTCCAGCCAATAGTAAGATATAGCTCGATGTGAATCTCCTACTGTCTTGAATTCCGGCAAAATCAGAATCAACATAATCAATAATCTCCAGTTGGTCTGATTCCTGTATGTGAGTATGTAATGTTTTGTTATCTGTAAATACGGTATAACCCACTTGGCTACCTTCTAATGATCATCCCAGTGTTATTTAAATATCTGCTTAACATTCTAACAATGAATGATATATCCAGATGCGTGCATACCTGAGCATACATTAAACTCCCAATTGCTGAAGTATAGGGAATTTCTGCATCTCTTTTACTTCAAGGTCATTTTTAGGACATTGATTGAGATTAAACATGTCTCCTTTAGCAACTGAAGTATCACCTAGTTTGCAATCATGTATCTATCCCAAATCTCTTAAGTACTGTATCGATATAAATCTTTTGTGATAATTCCAAGAATACCCCGAGAACGATCCCGATGTATCTGAATCCCTAATACAAAACAGGTGTCACCAAAATCTTTCATCTAAAAATTATTTGATAGAAAAATCTTGGTTTTGTGCAATAATGATATAGCTCTTTTGTGACAATCCGAGAATACCTCGAGAGGGATCCCAATATATCTGAATCCCTAATACAAAAGAGGCATCACTAAGATTTTTCATCGCAACATTCTTTGATAGAACATCTTGGTTTCTTGCAATAAACTTATATTATTATAGGCAAGCAGTATGCCATCCACATACAATACCATGAATATATACTTATTCCCACTAAACATGTGGTATACACAATCATCATCTCAAATCCAAACGAGATGATTATTTGATGAAATTTACGATATCATTGACGACAAGCCTGTTTAAGCCAATAGATGGATTTCTTTAATTTGCAAACCATTTTCTTCAAGTCTCCTGACACAAATTTTTCCGGCTGTATCATATATATCATCTCATCAATGTAAACATTGAGAAACGCTGTCTTTACATCCATCTAATGTTGCTCAATGTCAAAATGTGCCACAATGCCATTAATTAGAGAGAAAATCTCTTTGTAATCGACGTCTTCCCTTTGAGTAAAACCCTTTACAATAAGACGAGTCTTATATCTTTCCACATTCCCTTTGAAATCCCTCTTGATTTTATATATCCATTTGCAACCAATGTGGTTCATACTTTCAGGCAATGTGACAAGTTCTCCAACGTCATTGTCTTTCGTGGACTTTATTTCCTCATCCATGAAATCAATCCACTTTTGGAAATTATTACTTTTCATTGCTTGATGAAAGTTGATAGAATCTTCTTCCATCAGTTCAATGTCATCCTCATGTTCTTGGAGAAATACTATAAAGTTATTTGAAATTACATTTCTCCATTCTCTAGTGGATCTTCTTAATGGTATTTGTTATTGATGTTATTGAATTTGTTCTTCTAGAACAATCGTTTGATTGTTTGTAGGGAGTTCTGGAATATTGTCTTGATCCGAAATTGTTTCTTGAATAAGATCTGGAAAAAGAATTTGTCCATGATCCTAATCATTGTCAATTGTAATAGGAGTAATGTTTATATGTTCATCCTTAAAGATAATATTCCTAACTTTATCTTCCTCTAAAAACTCCACATCCTTAAAAAATCGAGCATTTCCCCTTTCAAAAATTGATTTGGTAGTGAGATCATAAAATTTGTAACCTTTTGATCTTTCAGAGTATCCAATAAAATAGCAACGATAGTTCTGAATCCAATTTATTTTTCGATGGCCTATAAGGCATTGCCTCATCTGGACAACCTCAAATGTGTAAGTACTTCAAATTAGACTTTTACCCATCCAAAGCTCATAAGAGGTTTTGACAGTTGCTTTGCTTGGAACTCTATTAAGAATATAACCTGCAGTTTTTAATGCTTCTCCCCAAAAATATTCTGGTAAGTTGGAATAACTAGTCATATTCCTTATCATGTCCTCAAATGTTTTGTTCCTTCTTTCGGCAACACAATTTATGCTAGGAGAACCTGACATGGTGTACTGTGGGACAATTCTACATTCCTATAGGAATGTAGAAAAAGGCCCTGGAAGTTATTTTCCTAATCCGTCATATCTGCTATAGTATTCACTACTATAGTCAGATCTGACATGTTTTATTTTGTTGTCGAGTTGATTTTGCAGATATTGTAGAAGCAGAAGAGTTAACTGAATAGAGAATAAATCCAAAGAAATATGTTCACATAATTCGTATTAAACAATTAATTAATTCAAATAATGGTAAACTCCATCACAAGATACCGAACACAACATTAACATCTAGTCTTTAGATAGAAATTCCAACTTGTAAGTGATTCTCTTGGTTTAGTAATCAAACATTGACAATAACGTATGTCAAACAATAAATCTATCTTTGGACCGATTTATTGTTCACATAAAACAAAATCTTAAAATTTTCACATATTTATTACAACAGGAGTGCATGTAATTCAGGCAAATATTTACCCTCATTTGGGTTGGTGAATATCTGCATGAATTAAAAACACACCTCATACCTAATATTTCAAATAAATTAATCTAGATAATAGATGTTACTTTGATAACATGTTGCTTCAATTAATTTATTTAGGAAAATTAGTAATCCAAAAGAAATTTATTTTAATACCAAGACTTGAATTATAATTGTTAATTCCTAATTCTTTTAATTTTTTTTTATTTTGTTTTGAACTTAAAACAAACAAATAGAAAAAATAGTAAACAGGTGGTGCAACGCCCACAATCGCGCCTAGAAACGCTCGGTGATGGGCGCTACAGTGCTACGATTATGCTGTTATGCCGGAGAATTTATCAAGAAAGAACCATATTTTGAAATTTAGGATTTGAAATTCACATTCCAAATTTTTTTAAAAACATAATTATGAATTTCAATCCTAAAATTCTTCTTTTAATATCAATATTTTAACATTAATTGGCTCTAATACCACTTGTAGAATTTTGTATGAACCTTAAACTTAATAAATTTTACATAATTGTCAAAATCTCCATGTCAAATCATCAAGAAATTTAATTAATGCGGAACATACCTTGATCAATTGATTTGTATCTTGAATTTAGATCTTTAAATCTTGATTTCTTGATTATAATTCTTGATTCTTAATTGTGGGTTTATGATCTTCCTTTTCAATATGTTTTCTCTATTATATTCCGTATTTAGCTGCTGGTAGAGTTTTGGATGTGGTGTTTTATGGTGGAGTTAGGCAGTGGTTTATGACGGATTTGGGTGGACGTATTTGATGGTTGTGGTGGTGTCAAAGGTGGTAGATGGGTCGTTGCATTGCAATATTCTATAAAATGGTTGATTAGGTCTAGAATTGAGAATCGAATAGGAAACAAATAGTTTTATGTTTGAGCACTCAAAATTCAACCATTTAAACTTAAGCAGATCGATCCAAATCACCGGGTTCCATTAGTTTTTGGTATAGTCGTCAACTTCTATAGTTTAGGCTACACATATAGTCGACCTGAATTCTTTTGTTGGTTTTGCTATCTGTGTGTTAGGTTGATAACTGTGTACACTCTCCTCACAAAAGATGGAGGTTCATTAGGGTTTTTCCATTTGTACCGAAAATGGATAACAATGAATTTGACAACCTCTCACATGCATGCGGACCTCGCCTAAATAAAAAATTTCAAAAAAATGTGGGCCCTCCTCCTTCTGTTGTGAGTGTTCAATCAAAGTATTTGTCAATCATTTTTTTTATTATAAGTGTAGCATGATTGGTCAGGGGAGTTGAACACCATATAGCCAAGTCTTTTAGCTGGCCTCTAGTCCAATCGTAATCCAACTGCCACCAAAAGGCCAAGCTTTTCTGACAGCTGTCCCAATCAAACCTAGTTTTCCCCAAACCAATCCAACGAAGAAAAGAAAGAAAACGACAAATCCTCGTACAATCAATCCCATAACTAGATAATACTAAAATCATTGATAGATTCTTATTGCTGTCACTCGTACGTGCACCCAGCTCATCCCGCATCGCCCATCCATGCACCCACTCTCTCTCACTAGTTCTCCACTTTCTCTCAGCATATACATACACATGTACATATATATGTTCTCTTCACTATTAGTCTCTCCCTCTTCAACTCCTGAATTACGGAAATGGATCCATGTCCTTTTCTTCGGATTGTTATAGGAAATCTTGCTCTAAAATTTCCAGATCGTCGATCTTTTCCATGTTACTGTAAATTCAGGCTTAAAGGGTTTCCTACTCAGGTTTCTGGTATTCCATTGCCAATTCAAGAAAGTGATGCTGTTGAGAGCAAAATACATGCTTGTTTCAGTTTGAACAAACCAGAAATGGAGAAACTAACAGGAAAATCGAGAAATACAGCTGGGAAATTACCCTTTTTGAAGATTGAGATTTACAGGGGGAAGAGAGAGCATATATACAGTTGTGGGTTTATGAAGAGAGAGAAACTTCTGGGGTATGTTGTGGTGGAATTGGATTTGAAGGGCTTTACTGAAAATAATAATATTAGTAGGGGCAGTAGTGTGATTCAGAATGGTTGGGTTTTAATTTGTGGGTCTGAAGCAAAGTTGAATTTGAACGTTAGGGCTGAACCTGATCCAAGATTTGTGTTCAAGTTTGATGGGGAGCCAGAGTGCAGTCCACAAGTTTTTCAGGTCAATGGGAATGTTAAGCAGCCTGTTTTTACTTGCAATTTCAGTTTCAGGAATTCTGGGGAGAGGAATTTGAGATGCTGCAGGTAAATAGTTTTTTTTATTGATTTGAATTCATGGAACTATTTTTAACTTGATTTTGATCAATAATCAAGACTTTTATGTTTATAGAGTTGGGAAACATTTGGTTTTTGTATAATCTGGCGTATAAAAGGGATTCTCAGAGATTATATCTTCCATTACACGAGCAATTCTGTTGGACCCATTAGAGTCTAATCATACTCTACACTTATGTCTCAACCGCAGATCACTAATATTCATACTGATTAGTTATGCACAACTGATCAATGCATACCTAATACTAATACCTTTAATTGCCAATCAGCATAATCTTTCTTCTACTGGTCCCTAATTCTCGAATCGTTGAACAGCTATACCTTATCAGAACCACGTACCTCAACTGGTTGCTTGAGTTCAATCACATCTGATAAAGAAAAGCCGATGAAAGAGAGAAAGGGGTGGTCGATCACCGTCCACGACCTCTCTGGCTCGTCTGTAGCCGCTGCATCAATGGTGACACCATTCGTGCCATCACCAGGCACCGATAGAGTGAACCGATCAAATCCAGGAGCGTGGCTCATTCTTCGACACTGCCACAGCACTTGGAAGCCTTGGGGGCGCCTCGAGGCCTGGCGGGAGGGCAATGGCTGTGACGTCCTCGGCTACCGCTTTGAACTCATCTCTGATGGCGGTATAGACACCATACCACTAGCCAATTCGACTATTAGTACAAAAAATGGTGGGAAATTCAGCATTGGTGTAACCACTGGTTCAACCCCAATGACTAGTCCTAATAGCAGCTTTGATCTTAGTTCAGGGTCCGGTTCTGGATCAGAATTCGGATCAACGACAGGATCTGGATCTTGGCCACATATGTTCTACAGAGGCTTTGTCATGTCAGCTACAGTCGAGGGCGAAGGGAAATGCAGCCGGCCAGAAGTGGAAGTCGGGATGCAGCATGTTGCATGCATGGAGGATGCAGCAGCTTTTGTAGCACTGGCTGCTGCCATGGATCTAAGCATGGATGCTTGTAGATTATTCTCTCATAAACTCAAGAAAGAACTGAGACAATTCGATCTCGATTAATGCTATTTGTGCTGCATTCGGGATTTGATTCTTGGATCTGCAATTTTTAGCTGGTTTTTGTTCTCGTGTACAGTGTTTTACAGGTGTGTGTGTTTTTTTGCTATCCGTGTAATTGTATTCTTTGTTCATGGAATGGAATTCTAAGTTCTGCTTATTGGTACGAAAATAAAAACATTGGTTATAAACTTTGCACCAAAAACTTGGCCTCTTTGAAGTGGGCAGTCAAGTCGTCACCGACATTAAACCGATGATCTCAAAGCTCAGAGAAAACAGTAAGTTATTGAGCTCATTTGTCTCAAATGGAATGTTGGGACAGAGAGGCCGATGCTAGAGTCAAGGCAATACAGTGTACTTGAAGCCGGACCGCACCACAACACCGAGGCGTTAAAGAAGAATGTCTTGTTGAGAGACACCCTACAAAATTTGAAAATAATCAAATTGAATTGTTCTACTTGAGTCAATCTATTTTCCACCTTTTAGCTTGGTAGGTTTTCATTCACTTTTCTAAGTGGGGGGTGGTTCATGGCTAGGGCACACGGTCCTCATTAGAGTGGATCAAACCGAGTTCGTTGAGAATTCTACATATGAACTGTTTGTTTCTTTGCATATTTATAGAACCAAATCGGACGAGAGTCATAGCGAAGTACTAACTAGCTTTGCTTTTTCACCCATCGGTGGTAGGGCTACTCACACTTTCATGATGTGTAATTTGATCCTAAAAACCAATAAAATGCGTCCCATGCAGAAATTTTATTTGGCAGTTTTCCATGCGATGGCCCGGGACTAAGGGTACTTGTGATATTTCAGCATGTGACGCATTTTAACAAACTTATGGGAATTACGTAGAACTTGGTAGTATAAGTATTGAAACACGAACTCAGTTCCCATCTCCAGGAAACAAACTTACAATCAAGAATAAAGAGAGAACAAGGAAGCAAAACTCCAACATAAAAAGAAACAAGATATTGATTATACAGATTAAAACCTTAAAGGATCATACCCTCGACTACGTTTTACCAGCAAAGTAGAAATTGTATTTTCCACACAGGGATTGGTACTTCACACAAACAAACACCACGTTTGCAAAATCAAAAGAGAGGGAAAACTTCAGCATTAACAGACTAATCTAATCTATACATTCATTCTGCTGCAGCATCTTCGATGCTAGTTCCTGCAGTTTGTATATCCGGGAGGGTTTCAAGATCCGTGCGGACATCTTTCTCGTCCAAGGAATTGGATGAATCAGATGAAATGATGGGGTCATGTTGAACTTCAGAAGTCTGGTCAGAGAATTCATCCGTTCCCCCATAGGTATCTGATTTCTCAACCTCAGTAGCATCATTCTTTTCTGTTAAAGATTCAGTCTTATTTCCTGCTTCTACAGATAACTCCGATCCGACATTGTCAGATACAGATGATTTTGAATTATTAGATGAATCAGAGAACTCTCCCAAACTTGATTCCGAGTCTTTATTTTTGACAAGTGTTGAATTAGAATCAACATGATTATTATCCTCGTCTGAAGTGGAATTATTGGCCTCCCCGGATGCTGTACCCCCAACAGACCCGTTCTGACCATGATTTAATTCCAACTTGCTCCCAGTTCCATTCAGTAAGGACGGATCATGACTCTCCATTCTCACCTCTGACAAGTTGCTGCTTGTTTCTCTATGATCAATGGTCCCTTCTGTTAATGTTGTATTTGAAAGTGAGCTGTTCTCAGACTTTTCTTTCAGATTCTCGTCTGCTTCATTGGTTGTCACATTCAACTGATTGTCACTTTTAGCCACATCGCCATCCTTCACCTCTAAATCTGTTCTTTTGTCACCTAAACTGATTCCGTCACCATTGTTCTCCTTATTTTCCCGTCCAAAAATGTTGGTTTTGGGCTGCTCCTTTGTGTTTTCTAAGCTTCCATTCTCGTTTTCAGGATCAATGACTTGATTATTATGTGCCACGGCACTAGAAGCATCGTCAGCCTTGTAATTTTCCTCACGTGCACTATGTTCATCTCCATCATGATCATTGTCCTCCAAACCTTCCTTCACCGTTTCACCATTATTCTCTTCAGAATCTTTTTCTTCCGTGCTGTTCTCATCACCCTCATGTCCTTCCCTCTCTTCGTCTATAAATTCCTCTTCTCTATCAATTTCTGCATCTGATTTCTCATGTACGTGCTCATTTATCTCGTCCTCTTCACCTCCTGTCCCTTCATCTTCTTTCCGTTCAGCTTTCTTGATTTCTTGCTCATCTTCTTCATGCTTATTGTCTTCTACTTCTTCTTCAATGGTTTCCTGTTCTATTGCTGCTTCATCATGTTTCCCATTCTTAGTAACTGTTTCTTCCACTCGAGGGCGGATGTCTTTCCTTCCAAGTGTTAAAATTTCATTGCTACTTGCTCTATTAAGTGAAATTTTCGAATCACTTTCATCGAATTTTTTCTTCTTATCATGGGAATGCTTGACTTGGTATATCAACCAAAAGCAAACAGCAATCATTAAACAAATTTGCAGAACATGCTTAATCTTGATTCCCTTGGATCTCTGGGTCCTACTAGGGGACTGCCTGTACATAATGACTCCTGCAAAATGTCTACACTTATTCTCACTGCTAAACCAAGTGAAACCTGCCAGGACAACAAAACATATCAAGCAATCTAACGTTAATCCGAAATGAGAAATACAAAACACATCAATCAATTCGAGATGTTCAATTCATCAACACCATATCTAGAAATCAAATATGTCAATGGTGATTTCAAATATAATGTAGGAAATCTAGCCGACTCTGGAAGGATCAAAAATCATCCCATCACAAATTAATGGGGGTGTGGGCGTGGCCCCAACAATTTTTAGCAAAGCGACTGCTCTCAGATGTCAACCCACAATGCTTATGCAATATGGTAAGTTGAAAAAATCTAATGGTTCTATGATCATGTTGGATAATACTACTTATAATTCTCTCTGATACAGTTGTTAATAAATTTGTTGCCCAGAGTTTTGACTGGCTAGACTNTTCAATTCATCAACACCATATCTAGAAATCAAATATGTCAATGGTGATTTCAAATATAATGTAGGAAATCTAGCCGACTCTGGAAGGATCAAAAATCATCCCATCACAAATTAATGGGGGTGTGGGCGTGGCCCCAACAATTTTTAGCAAAGCGACTGCTCTCAGATGTCAACCCACAATGCTTATGCAATATGGTAAGTTGAAAAAATCTAATGGTTCTATGATCATGTTGGATAATACTACTTATAATTCTCTCTGATACAGTTGTTAATAAATTTGTTGCCCAGAGTTTTGACTGGCTAGACTACTCGATTCATATATTTGGCAATTGGGTTAGATCAATGGTTTAGGACAAATTAATTATTTATCCATCTATTTTAATGATAATTTTTATTTTTCTCTATCTTAGGGGGAAGGGTTTTGCTGGCTAGACATGGTTCGGGTTACAGACTATGAATACTATGTTTCCAATAACTGTCTCATTCATATGTAGAATAATTAAAAGAAACACTAGGGTGAACATGGGCGAGAGCCAGCTCCACAACACACACAGCTATTCAATTGCCCACACAACATTCTTCATAAAAATGTTTCTTTGTTAAACTCTCTTTCATTCTCTATTCCACGTTTCTTCATTTTCTCCTTCATGTATATCGGTTTCGTCTTATCAATATATGTAAATGAATACAGATATAATTTATTGGTCTCACAAATGTACTCAGTGCTGCTACAACATCTATGCAGCACATGCATAAAAAAAAAAAATAATAATAATAATAATTTGCCCAGAGTCGTGTAAACATTAAGCCCAACCTCGAGCACCCATAAGAGCCATAATAAATAAAAGATCATACACCCCTCCCCCCCCCCCCCCCC
>CAIGRL010161747.1:0-10176 GCA_903798325.1 Fraxinus xanthoxyloides | reverse complement strand
TTTTTGTCATTTTGAAAAATTGCTTTGAAAACACCCTAAACAAATTTTGAAAATTTTGGCTTGATTATAACTAAAAACACCAAAAACGACAAATTTGTCATTTTGTATTTCCTTTGTAAATTTTAACTTTTTTTCAAAAACGCGTTTTCGAAAATGGAAAAGAGAACGCATTTTCACTGTTTTGAAAAATCGATAACAGAAAACAACTTGAAAATGGTAAAGAGAACATGCCATTAACGTTTCAAACATAGATTTGACCAAATAGACGGTCTTTCAGTCTACATTGCATAAATGTTCAAATCGATCTCACATTGATTCTTTATATTGTCCAAATTATCTTGTGTAAATGGATATAAACAATATTTTCGCTATCTTCTGATTAGAAGAGAGAGAAAACATTTTGCTTTTCTTCAACTTTCTCTTTCAAATTGCCTTTTCCTTTCCATACTTTCTCTTTTCAATTGATGAGTCGCCCCCCACTATGGTGCTTTTTAAGTGTAGATAATTATATTGACTCCATCTATTTTAATTAAATATGTTATCTAAAATCAGTATCAATTATAGTCCTATTAAATGAACCACAATTCATTGTATTTAATTGACCGTGTAATTTAAGGTGCTAAATAACATTACTCATTTTAATTTTGTCTAACATTGTCCATCTCGCCATGCATTACAGAAGAAATTTTATGAACAACAACATTAGAGCATCTAATTAAAATTTCATGACATTTCACTAAGATGCTTTATATTACACCTTGCAGCTATAAGTACGATAATCGAAGCTCCAATGCTAATAAGTGTGACTGTCAAATCCTTCAATCATTTGATTCAGCGTGTCATCCCTTTCGACCTATAAAATTGGAATAATGGCAAAAATGGCTATTTTGCCCTCCCAATCACAACTCTCATATCGGATTCCATTTTTCTTGACAGCTATTTGATCGCATCACAATAATAATTTACTTATGGTTATCAAATTTAAACCATACTGAAAAACACTTGAGACAATGTTGGAGGATTTCACACTTCAAATGTATTTTCTCTCATTTATTTACCTTAAGGCCTATTTGATTAGTCAAATTTTCCCTAAAATTAGAAAAATATTTTCCATTTCCTTCATTTTGACTTGTTTGATTGTTAACTTCTCTAAGGAAAATATTTTTCTCATCACCCCTATTTTCCTCAAATTTGGAGAAAAGCTTTTCCCACCTTAGAGGAAAATTTTCTAGGCTGATCCAGTTTTTTTTTTATTTGGAATGAAAACAAATTTCATAACTAGTTGTAAAAAAAATTCACTTTAATGGACAATTTTCATGTAAAATAAAGTCAAACGAACATTAAACTTTGATTGAAAAAAAGATTTTTTTAGGGAAAAAGAATTTTCGTTTTTTTTTTACTTTTTGGCAATGGAAACAAATTTGATAACCAATTGTTGAAAAAATTATCACTTTAATGGACAATTTCCATGTAAAACAAAGCTAAACAAACACGAAATTTAAAAATTTTTCGTATGAAAAATTGTACCAATCAAACACATTTTATAACTAATTGTGGAAAAAATAATCACTTTAATGGACAATTTTCATGTAAAACAAAATCAAACGAACACAAAATTTAAAAATTTTCCAGGTGGAAAATTATACCAATCAAACACATTTAATTACAATTTTCAGGAAAACAATTTTTAGGAAGATCTTTTCCCTGTAAAATATTTTCTTTCCACCCAAGCAATCAAACGGACTCTAAATTCTGTCATATCAAGAAATTTAACCAATTCAAGATTTAGATACTTCATATGTGTAATGTATAATTCATAAGTCAGTTGTCATTTTGAATCAAATCTTACATGTTCACAGGCAATCGTTTATAATGCATTATTGCCTCTATTCATGTCATCCCCCCCCCCTCTCAAACTCGCGTAACTTTTAAAATTTAAAGTAGGTGTTGACCTCGAAAAATGGCTCTAACACGTGGTCAACAGATAAGGTCTTCAAGTCAGCTTTTCCCTGCACACGCAGCACACCGTTAGAAATTCGCGGCCTTTCCCAGAGGGATTGGGAGAGGCCGCGAGCACTCCGACGGTCAAGTCAATTTAAGGCTTAGCCGAAAAAGGTTCATCGACAGTAGGACACACGTCGGGAAGTGGTTGACCAATTGTATAATAATAAAGTGCCAATATTTAAGGGAGATGATGATACTTTAGTTTGCAGTGTGGTATGAGAGAGTCTCGATTCCCATCCTTCTTCGGCACAAGGAGGTGACATATATACTGAGGATGAGAAGAGGAGAGCTGTTAGATGAGGAGACACGTGTTCATTAGATCCTCAAGGCCCGTCTCATCCTAGGTGTCAATCCGTCCCCGCATAAGTTGTCTGGCATTGAATGTCAGCGACAAAGGCAACTGAATTGACCGTTTGGGTCCTGCTACACGTTACATCAGTCAGGGATGTGACTTTGGAAAGATCTTTGTACAAGAGATCTTTGCTGAGGTGAGTGTAGGGTCGTAGAAGCGGAGTACGAGCCCTTACATCCGCGGTGTATTGCAGATGAATTCGGTTCCTTCGCTAAGGAGGTGGAGGTGAACGGACTTTTTTAAAGGTGGCTCCTGCCAAGGAGCTCGCACCTCGTCAAGGTTGCTTAATGTGTACGCCATCTGCCTCATCAAAGATGGCACCCACACCACCTTTGGTCGAACAGATTGCCTTGGTGGAGGTGGCTCTTGCAGCTCGCACCTCGTCAATGTTGCTTAATGTGTGCACTTTCTGCCTCACCAAAGATGGCACCCACACCACCTCTGGTTGAACAGACTGTCTTGATGGAGGTGGCTCCTGCTGAGGAGCTCACATCTCGTCAAGGTTGCTCAACGTGTTGATGTTGCAACGAAGTGAAACAGAAAACCAGTTCATTCATTTGATTGCAAAATTTACAAGGTTATAAGCTTCCTACTGATAATGCTTCATTAAATGCTCAATGTTCCAGGGGTGAAATATTATCTTCCCATCCAGGTTCTTGATCCTGTAGGTGCCGGGTCTAATCTCTTCAGTTATGTAGTACGGACCTTCCCAATTTGGCCCCAAAGTCTCTGCACCAGAATTTTTGGTTGAGGGGAAAACTTTGCGGAGTACCAGGTCGCCGAGGAGAAAGACCCTCTTATTCACCTTAGCATTGTAATAACGCATCATCTTGCGTTGATAAGAGGTGAGTCTGACCTTGGAGTCATCCATCTTCTCTTCAAGGAAGCCCAGTTCATATGATACCTCCTCAGCGTTTGGAAAGCATTGTTCAAATGTTCAATATACTTATTTGCCAAGAGGCTTTTTACCAACATATCATTAATGTAAACTTCCATTGTTTTACCGAGCTGATCTGCGAACATCTTGTTGACCAACCTGGGTAGGTAGCTCCCGTATTTTTCAAGCCGAACGGCATCACCCTATAGCAATACGCCCCATATCTGTGATGAAGGAGGTGTTGTCCTCGTCGCCTGGGAACATAGGGATTTGATTGTAGCCCGAATAGGCATTCATGAAACTCAGCAACTCATGTCCAGCTGTTAAGTCTACCAACTGGCCGATTCAGGGAAGGAGAAAGCTATCCTTTGGGCAGGCCTGATTAAGGTTTAAGAAATCAAAATAGACCTTCCATTTGCCGTTGTGATTCTTTACAAGCACATGGTTTAAAATCTACTTCAGATAGATGGCTTCCCGGATGAAGCCGTTGCTGATCAATTTTCCCACCTCTTCTTTCAAGGCCTCGTATCTTTCGGCATTCAATGCCCCCCTCTTTTGCCTGTGAGGAGCACAGTTCGGGTCGATTTGTAGGTGGTGGCAGCTAACCTTTGGGTCTATGCTGACCATATCCTCATGTCTCTATGTAAAGACATATGCATTCTTTTGAAGGAAGTCTTTCAATTCTTCCTTCGCTTCTTCCTCCAACTCCTTCCCGACCTGCAAAACCCGGGATGGGTCTTGTAGATCCACTGGAAAGGTTTCCAATTCTTCTATTGGGATGGTTTGGGATTCAGATTCAATTACCCTGGGATCCAGCTCTTCCAGAGATATATCAGGTCTGGCATCTGCCATTATGATATCTGGCACTGGAGGGTTCCCTTCTTTAGGGGCGTCCAACATTTCAGTATCCAACACCATGTTCATTCGTGGTTCCACCTTTCTCAAAGAATTTAGGTAACATTCTCGGGAGCCCATCTGATTGCCTCGGACAGTAGTTATTCCTCGCTCGGTGGAGAACTTCATGCAAAGGTGATGAATGGAGGTGACAGCCCATAACTCCTTTAAGGTTGGCCTCCCCAACACTCCATGGTATGCAGATCGACGATCTACAACCAAAAATTTCATAAAGTGATGTGCCACCTGTGGTGGGGCTCCCATTTCTATTCAAAGTAATTTTGCCTCGGGGGACGATGTTGTCCCTAGTGAACTCGTATAGAGGTGATGTCATAGGAGAGAGTTCATGATTTACCGCCATTTTATCAAAAGTCGAGCCGAACAAGATGTTGACTGAACTGCCATTATCAACAAGCATGTGTTTCAGCCCATGGTGAGCCACTACAGCTTTGACTACCAGGGCATCACAGTGTGGGGAGTGCACGCCTACTGTATCTTCCTGTGTGAAGGTGATGGGTTCAGCGGTCCTACCTGTTGAGGATTGGCTAACTGTGTAGCTGGCCATTGGAGGAGTCCGCATCTCTCTGGTGTAATTCCTCTGTGCATTTTTTGATTCACCTCCTACGTGGGGGCCTCCAATTATTGTGTCAATTTCTCGAATCGGCTGTTGTTCGTTCGAAGCGGTTGAGACTCTTCTGGGACACTGCCCACTCCTAGGCCTTTCGTTGTCATTTCTATTACTATGGGGTGAGTGTAACCTCGTCCCTCCACTCCTTGGGGAGTTGTGTCTTGGAGCATTATTTTGGTAGTGGTTGTTCCTAGTGTTCCGAGGGTTTCTCATTGGACTGCTGGTCTCTCTACATTCACTTGTATCATGGCCATAGAAATGATGAATAGTACAATAGGGGCGTGTCTCTTCTTGGGGCCTACCTCTAGGCCTGCTACCTCTTCCCCTATTCCTAGAGGTTAACAGTCGTCCAGCGTTTCTACCAGGGTTGCCGGTATTGGGCCCAACATCTTCATAAGCTAGCATAGGCGCTGCGTTCAGTGTGACAGTGGCTAATGTTTGCACCAAAGTAGGAGCCACAGTATGTCCACCTGAGTCCATTGCCGGCTTATTATCTGGGAGGTGGAGCCTCCTCCAATTTGCCTCTAAGGAGGCGGGAGCCCCTGGGCAGCCCGATTCCGATGGTCAATCATCTCCTCATTGACAATCTCAATTTTCATCATTTCCACCAACTCATCATAATTTAACGGGTTTTTGCTTCGGACATCTCTCCAAAACAAAGTGTTCATGTTCAACCCTCCTTTCAGGGCCGAAATGCCCTCTTTGTCTGTAACTTGTTCACAATAGGTAATTTCGTCGATGAAACGGGCGAGGTAACTTTTCAACGTCTCTTCTGCTGCCTGCCTCATGTCTTGCAAATGCTGAATTGGCGCTTCTCCCTCTTTTCTGGAAAGATACTGATTTAAAAATGTCTTCTTCAAGTCTAGCCAACTCCTTATGTTCAGTGGTACCAACCTGTTGTACCACGCCTCAGCAACTCCACTAAGTGTTAGGTGGAACGCTCTACATTTTAGTGCAGGCGAGGTGCCTTTGAGGCTCATCCGTATCTTATACTTGTTAAGGTGCTTTTCCGGGTAGCCTTTTCCCTCATACTTGAGGATTTTTTATGGAACGAAATTATGGGGTATGGGGAAGGTTCGCAACTCACTAGAGAAGGGCAGGTTGTTATCGTCATCATCCAGTTCATAGGATCTGCACGACTTGTCAGAGTTGTTTCCGTCCATTGCTGGGCGGGGCGGAAGTTGGGCAGTGTTGCCTCTATTTCCCTAATCCACCATGTTTCGCCTCTCCCGCCTATTTCTAGGGGGAGGAGCCTGCGCCTCTTGACTCCGTGCTTGCTCCCGATGGCGAGCTGTTTGTTGATGGGACTGATCCCTATTTCTAGGCATCCGTTCGATTCGATCAAAGACGCTAGCGGACCGCTGCGGCTGCTCCTCGTATTCAGCGGGAAATTATCCTTTCTGACAGGAGCGTGTCGGTCGGGGCAACCATATAATGGGAGGTGTCCATCCCTACTTCCCTTTCCATGGGAGCTTCATCATGGGGACTCGAATGGGTGCTCCTGCTGGACTCCGTCTCGGTTTGTCTACGATCTGATTGTTGAGGATTATGGGAGATTTGGAAACCGCATTGGTTCTGTACTTGCATGAGGAGTTCTTGCATGGCAGCGTTTTGAGCTGCGATGTTCCTCATATTTCTGGTCATGCTAGCCACTTCGGCAGCTAGTTGGGCAGTTCTATTGCCTCTGCGATAACGGTAGTGGAGTCGCTGATGTGTGACATTTCGGAAAATCTCTTCTTCATAAATTTCCTTAGTCCTTGGGTTCATTCCCTCACTGGAACTCATGGTTCAGCACGGGAGGCCTCTTCTTAGCAACAGATGATGCGTTGTTAATCCTTTTTCAAGGATCGAACCCTTTTTCAAGAGAAAATATCAACTTTGAACATGCTTTTTGGTGGAAAGACTCGTGGTTTAAGTAAGTTTCCCACACACGGCGCCAATTTGTTGACCCCGAAAAATGGCTCCAACACGTGGCCAACATATAAGGTCTTCAAGTCAGCTCTTCCCTGCACATGCAGCACGCCTTAGAAACTCGTGGCCTTTTCGGAGGGATGGAGAGTGGCCGCGAGCACTCCGACTGCCAAGTTAGTTTAAGACTTAGCCGGAAAAGGTTTACGGGCCGTAGGACACACGCCGGGAAGTGGTTGACCAAATGTATAATAATAAAGTGCCAATATTTAAGGGAAATGATGATACTTTAGTTTGCAGTGTGGTATGAGAGAGTCTTGATTCCCATCCTTCTTCTGGCACAAGGAGGGGATATATATACTGAGGATGGGAAGAGGAGAGTCGTTGAATGAGGAGACGCGTGTTCATCAGATCCTCAAGGCCCGTCCCATCCAAATGTAGCTGAATTGGCTGGCATTGAATGTCTCTAACAAATGCAGCTGAATTGACCATTTGGGTCCTGCCACACGTCCCATTAGTCAGATATGTGACTTTGGAAAGATCTTTGTACAAGAGATCTTTGCTGGGGCGAGGTGAGGCGAGTGTAGGGTTGTAGAAGTGGAGTACGGGCCTTTGCATCTGTGTTGTATCACAGATGAGTTCGGTTTCTTCGCTGACATGCGTTTGGTTCGTTCCTCATGTAATCACTTCGGCCCATGCGTAGCTCGGTGTGGACTACCTCTGCTGACACGTGGCGGGTCTGACACAAACCCGTAACAATAGGAAAATGCTTATTGTATATCACTATTGAAAGATTACTTCACAGATTGATGAGGTGACGATAAATTAAATTAAAACAGTCAAAATCTCTTCACTACTCCAATGATTGTGCTTACGTAATATGTGTTAGTGGCAAAAAGAAAGTGGATGAATTTTTTTTTTATTTGATCGTGAATGACTCAATCAAATCTCGCCGAATCAGCTGTTGATAGACAAATCTTTAAATTACGATATATATGTAGCGCAACCATTTAAAGTATGCCCAATCATCCTTAATAGACATTTCAACTAATTAGAAAAAGGAAAATGTTTGTTATATATCACATTATCTAATCTTCTACGTATTGATGAGGTGACAAAAAGGAAGTGAGAATGCATTTTTTTTTTAATTAGATTTTGATTCAATCAAATTTCGTCACATAATCTATTTGTAAATAAGTATTAAGTTAAGATGTACGTGTAACACAATCGTTAAAAAAAATACGAATAAATTCTAAAAGGTTAAATTACAAAGAAAATGCTATTGGGAATAAATTCAAACACGTTTTTGACATCCTAAAAATTCCAAAAAAAGGCCAATCACTTGGAGAACAAAGTCTAAACTATTGATTAGGACAACCTAAAAATTGATACTTTTCTCTATTGCTAAAAATTAATGGCCCACAAATGATGTTTAAACAAAGTTTGTTGGTCAGAATTAACCCAACATCTGATTTATAAAAGTATTTATGAAAGTGTCACAATTTTCTTTTTGAAAAGGAATGAAAAAGTAAAATATATTGACTTAAAGAAGTTACTTAGAAATTGATTGTACAATGTCATAGTCTAACAGTTTTCACCATAGTGATTAAAATCAAATCATTTAGTTGAAATAATATTAAACTTCTGAACATGAAATGTAATAAGAACAAAGATTTACAGTCATTATACAATGTCAAAATTTAAAATAAACGACAAGTTAATAACTATTTGACCCTTGGTTTTTAACGAAAATGTGCAAAATAGTATAGAATCAAACCGTGAATAAGAAAGAACCAACATATCGGTGCATCAATCTACTAAAATTCTAATTGCATTTATCTCGTGACAACTAAAGTATCATTGCTTTCACTTCAATATACTTTTAAATGAAAATTTTACTTTAGAATATTTCCATAATTTGGTTTTCATAAAATAACTCAACTCAAAAGAATTGAATCTAATTAACTTAACATTAATACTTAGCCCTTAGTTGGTACATATTTTTTGAAACTACGCAATCTTTAAATAAAATAATTTTAGACGTGAATCCATAACTATTCCATACTTTCTATTCATATATTTTCAAAAATATCACTTTTCATTTATTTTCAAAAAATATAATCAAAGTTCCCGAACTAACACATTTCGAAAATTCACATTTTGACATATTCTAACTCTCTTTATCATGACTTGATGGAGCCTAAAACATAGTGAGATTGTTACGATGCTTTGTAAAAAAAGGAAAATCACATTTAGAGTATCTTCAATTGTGGTGTAAAATATATTTAAATTGTGATTTATATTTTTAAAGTGGCTGAAAATCTCTCCAATTGAAAGATGAAAAGGAAATTCAATTTGTATTTTTCAGCAAAAAAATGTAAAAAAGATGTAGATTTATATTTCTTTTACATCCATAAGAGGTAAAAAATGAATTTAGATATTTTCATTGGAGCAAAATTTGAATTTAAATCATTTGAAATGTAAATGGGAATGCCAAAGTATTTTTCAAGATACTAATTTATACCTAATTTTACACAACTACTTAGGTGTGGACATTGTTATATTCGGTTCTAGTTATAAGAAAATCGAACCATAAACTAATGATTTTATTTTTTATAATGGAACTAATGATGTTTTTTAAGGCTAGCGAACGCATGTGCAAGGCACGTGCCGTAGTATAGTTGGCTATGTAATAACGTTGACTGATTTTTTGTTATTTTTAGAGACATCACTAATTAAATCTTATTTAGCAAAACTTTACGAAAAATATACAAATAAACANGAGCAAAATTTGAATTTAAATCATTTGAAATGTAAATGGGAATGCCAAAGTATTTTTCAAGATACTAATTTATACCTAATTTTACACAACTACTTAGGTGTGGACATTGTTATATTCGGTTCTAGTTATAAGAAAATCGAACCATAAACTAATGATTTTATTTTTTATAATGGAACTAATGATGTTTTTTAAGGCTAGCGAACGCATGTGCAAGGCACGTGCCGTAGTATAGTTGGCTATGTAATAACGTTGACTGATTTTTTGTTATTTTTAGAGACATCACTAATTAAATCTTATTTAGCAAAACTTTACGAAAAATATACAAATAAACAAAAAGGAAGCTAGAGCGAGGGCTTAATTTTTTGTTGTTTAAGTCTCAACTTGCTCACCTATATTTGGACACTGTCTGTTGCACTTTCAATGAAGTGAACCATATCGCAAATTGCTTATTAATTGGTAGGTAGCATAACCACCATCTGGAGAATCTAAAAGTTCAAATCAATGAAACTCGATTGCTTCCTCAATTTCAAAGTCAGCCGTGCATATCTTTTATATTAACTGCATGATAGTCGTCATTCCAAGTTGAACCGCAACTCATCGTAGCTAACATTTATCTCGTGGGTTCGAGACAATGACCCTAACTATGACCGCATAAATATAGTTATCAATTATAAACTAATCAAATTAAAAAAAAGGAAAAAAAAGTATAGACACAATTTACTCATCTTATT
>CAIGRL010161650.1:0-10068 GCA_903798325.1 Fraxinus xanthoxyloides | reverse complement strand
AAAAACAGCTTTTGAATCTCAAAAGCTTCTTTTGACTTCTCAAAAGTCATGCCAAACGGGTCTTAAATTCACCCAACTTAAATTTAAAAAAGATTAGGTGTTGTTCTCTTTGTGTTTCAGTTTTGTGTTTTGAGTTTTGAATTCATTTTGTGTTTTATATTTTGAGTGTCCATTTTGAGATTGTTGAAAATATGTTCTTTTTGGCATTTTGAAAAATTCAAAACTGAAAAATCTGCTCTCTTTGAAACGCACTCTCTCTCTCTCTCTCTCTCTCTTCCTTCGTCTCTCTTCCTCCCATCCGTCTCTCTTCTTTTCCGACAACAAGCTTGGCCTTCTTCTCGTCTGCTCCCTTACGCTGTGCCCAAATCACACGACCCATTTGCTTGCGTGAGTGCGTGCCGTGTGTGGAGGTGAGGGGAAGGTGACCGCAGATTCGAAAATTGGAGCTGTTTCTAAATTAATTGTTGCAATTGACATGTAACATATGGTTCTATGTGCCTGCTGAAGACTTGATTGGGGCCAATTTGATGATTCAATGTTGTGGAGATAAGGAATTGAAGCAGACAGATCCGGAAAAATGTTGGTCCTTGTGGTGGGGTGGTACTTTTGGGATGTCGATTGTGGTTTTTCTGGTGGCATTTTGGTGTGGGCGGGGGGGCTATGGTGGTGGGAGTTTCTGGTGGCGCTTTTGGTGATGGTTGGAGATTTTTGGTGGAGATTTTGGCTGCTCCATTGTTTTGGCTGAAGAATGAACAGTGTACAAAATTGTTTCCCTTATTTTTGGTGGGTTTGCTTGCAAATGGCCAAAAATATGTTTTTATCGTTTTAGTGTTTTGTGTAAAAATCTTTTTTTTTTTTGTTTTCAAAAACATGTTTTCGAAAACAGGAAAGAGAACACGATTTTATTGTTTTGAAAAATCGAAAATAGAAAACGATCCGAAAATGTCAAAGAGAACGACACCTTAGTTTCTGAGATTCTGATTTCTGGATATTTCACATCTATGCACCAATATCTTCCAAGTTGGTTGGTACCAAAGGTTAACGATTTCCCTGACTCACTCAATTTTCTAGATCCGTCATTGAACATATAAATTGATGCTTAGCACCACTTAGCTAAATAGCATTATTCCAAATTTATGCAGTCATCTAAATTCCAATTCTGTCACAGTAACCCCAATTCTCTGGCAAGAGGCACACTCAACGTTTCTCCACGTCATAAGAGAGTTAACATACAAACATGTCTCACTAAGGGTCTGTTTGATAGCAAAGGTGAAAAATGGGTGGAAAGAAAATGTTTTACGTAGAATTGATTTTCCTAGAAATTATTTTACTAGAATTGTAATTAATTGTGTTTGATTCGTATAATTTTTCATGAAAAGTGTTAAAAGTTTGGTGTCTGTTGGCTTCGGTTGTTATGGAAATTGTCCATTAAAGTGATCATTGGGTCTAGAATTTGTTTCAATTGCAAAAATAAAAATAAAAATTTATCATACAAAATATCATTCGTATGACTTTGTTTTGTATGAAAATTGTCAATAAAAGAGATACTTTTTTTTTACCATTGTATCTATAATTTTTTTCAATTGCCAAAGAAAAAAAAAATCATGGAAAATTACCAACCAAAATATCAAGAATTTGTTTTCCTCAAAAAAGGTGGAAATTTTGGAAAGTTAAAAAATATTTTCCCAGGAAAATTGTGGCTATCAAACACTACAAAAGTTGAAAAATAAAATAAAATTTCCATGAAAAATAAGGTGTATCAAACGGAGCCTAAATGGACTTATTGTCAAAGTTCAACGTGAGATGGCATAATCTTTGTCCATCCAGAATAACAATTTTCACATTTCACAAATCATACATAAGATAACTGCAATTAACTAATGTATCAACAATAATTCCATTGAAACTTTTGTATTTCTGTACAAATAACGTATATTAAATGTGTGTGGAAATTGATAATTAATCCCTGAAGCCTACTTTAATAATGCAACCCAAGAAATAAAGCGTAAACTATGAACGCCATACTTAAACACGACCATGCTATAGATGTAGATGGGCTGCTGTTACTGGAGTGGCCACTTCGATTGCCATTGAGTAGTGGACGCGCCACAGTTCTTGTTCCACCGCCACTGCCACGACCAATGCTCCCACCCCTAGCTCCACCGCCTCCACGAGCAACTGCAGAGGTGAGGAGGAGGCAAATTATTGAAAGCACGAGAACATATTTTACAATGCGCTGCATCTTATCAATGCCTATGAAAAAGCTCCCAAGAATTGATTTTTTTATTTATTTATATGAGAATAAATTGAATGTTGAAACTCCTCCTTAATGCTGGTCTGCCGTTTTCTCTCTGGTTCATAGATTATATATACAGCAGTAGCACACAGTAGTGGAAAATTCCATTTTCTCTCTGGTTCATAGATTATATATACAGCAGTAGCACACAGTAGTGGAAAATTCAATGAAATATATATGGTGCTAGTCTAAGTCAAAATATGCCTGCATCATAATTAATGATTATACAAAGAAAACAATTCAAATACCAAAAAGTCTACACCATCATAAAGTCTATGAATTATACCTACGTATTTCCATTAATTTTCACCACAAGTCTGTAATCTAAGAATATATTAATTATTTTTCATACGCTCATAAATTTCATTAATTTTTATTCTCGAGTCCTATAGAATTTCGAATTTTGAAAAATTTGTAGTATGTCCGGAGTATAGAAAATTAACTTTTCGTATCACCTTTTATTTGTCATGCGTGTTAAATAAATGAGAGTATTGTTTAGCTCCTGTTTGATTCTCTTTACTTTAACTTAGCCATTGTCTGATATCTATTTTTCTTAAAATACATTTTTCTCTTTTCTTTTTAATCCAATTTTTTTCAATAAAATAATATTACACGTAAATTTTAAGATTTTCATTATTTTTAACAACACATTCTCAATCAATGTACTATTTCAAAATGCGCTCTTACAATGGGAAACACAAGCTCTTAATTTATTTCTCATACTTATTTTTAATCAGATATTCACATAATAAAATATTCTACACGTAAACTCAAAAAATTTCTCTACTTTTTAATCGCACATTATCCAAAAGAAATATTTAAAACATGATTTTTTCTAATAAAACAAATTTAATGGTCATCAAATAGGGACTTAATTGAGATTAAACGTGAATAAATAATATCATGTATCACATGGTTCAAAGACTGCCTAAGCGATGAGATCTCATATCATTTTGAACAAAAAGAAGAGTTAAACCATGAAGTAAAAAGGGTGGGTATGACTTTCCTCGAAAATGGACTCAATTTTCAGTTTAGGCGGTTCTGATTCTTGGAAATATCACAGCAATGCTCCAATATCTTCCAAGTTCAGATGCACCTGGTCTATGATTAGAAACAAAACGCGTGGCCGCGTCCAATCCTAAGCCGCTAAGGCGGACTTATCCAAATGGGGGAACCTATAGTTTGAATCCAAATTCTTCGATTTCTTGTCAATTTATCTTTGTTTGACAATCATTATTCTCAAACTTATTTTTTTTCACATACTCATTTTTAATTAAACATTTACAAAATAAAATATTATAAGAGTTTTTTCACATACTCATTTTTAATTAAACATTAACAAAATAAAATATTATATACGTAAATTCAAAGTTTTTTCATACTTTTGAACTATACGTTTTCCTAAAAATCAATATTCAAAACTCTATTTTCTCAAAACAATGATTGTCAAATAGAGATTTAATGGTATTTACGTAACATGAAATATTTGCAAACATTTGTGGTGCTGCAAGTAAACGCCTCCGACAACTTACACCTGGTTTGATTATCATTATTTTCAAAATAAATTTTCTTTTTTTTTATCACACGTTCTTCAATAAAATAATATTAAACGTAAACTCAAAAGTTTTTCTTATTTTTTAACTATACATTCTCAATCAATCTATTATTTTAAAATGCATTCTTAAAAATAAAAAAAATAAGGCTCAAATAGCACTTAGTCCAACTTTTGGACGACTACTAAAGTGGTGGAAAAACTTGGTGGATGATTTTTTCTCAAATAATGTCATTTTGCACCTACAATGCTTATCACTCGTCAATGTGATAATATGTACACTGTATCATTGGTTAGTGCTACTTTAACCACCTCCTTATTTTCAAAAAGCATGTTGTACATAATATATATTATCTTTTATTTTTAATATTATAATTTGGGATGTAAAAAATGTAAATCTGTGGCAACATTTGGGAGATGGTAGGTTTGTTGCAGCAGGAATAGGAGCAGGAGCATGGCAGGAGCGAGTTACCCATGAAATTTTTTCAGTGCGGACGACATTAGTAACTGTAAAAAATAATAATATTATAACACAAATATTATATTAAAATAAAATACCTTACAATTGTTGTTATTAAAAAATCTCCACAAATGGTAAAACAATCAAATTTATTATCATATGCAAGCTCAAATGGTTCCACGTATTGCGAACTTGAAATAGTGATCTTAGAAAATAAAATCGTTTGAAATGATAGGGAAGACTATAGTGAGATATAGAAAGAAAATGGATTTCTTTTGGTATCAGTACCAGGAAATGATTCAGATGTTGAATCATTAGCTCTGCCGAGTCCTATGAAAATGGTGAGAAGTGGGTTAAAGGCGGAGATAGTGGTGGCGCTACTGGTGGGTTGTGTTGTAAAGGGATTGAGAATTTGGAACTGTAGGGGGCTGCTATGAAATGGGGCACGGATTTCAAATTCAATTCGTCTGATGAATGTTGTAAAGCTTGTAAAGTCGTGTGTACTGGAAATGATGGGCCTTGTCTTTGTGATACCTTGGTTTTTTGTGCGAATAAGCAGGCATGTGGAAACAAACACGGTGAGGTTGGTTGAAATTTCTTTTATTTATTTTTTTGTTTTAATTTCTGTCCATAATCTGTTATGTACTTGATTGGTTGATGATAGATATGGCTATCTATCAAATGCTTTATATTCTTTAAATGTTCGTGCTGGTTGTAGAATTGGAAAAAAAAATTCAGATGCATAATATAGCGTTGGAGAAATTACACGTATATGAAAAGATGTAATTATGTTGAGAACAAAACACATAGATAGTTAGCATAAGACATTGAGGACTTGCTCTCGTGAAGTAGATTCAAGTTCTCTATGACTTGAACAATCAAATAGCTGGTTTTGTAGAAATGTCGTGACCTTCCCTGCAAGATTAATTAGCCAACTGAAATGTTATGTAGTTAAAATTTAAAGTGCACTGTATATTGAGCACAAACCTCTGCGCTAATAATACATTTTTTTGACCAATAACAAACTCAGAGCAAGGAAATATGAGAATTTTTACATGTTTGTGGATTAGTGCATGTATGTTTGTACATAGGACATAGTAGAAGAAGTAATGTAGTCGTAGACATAGATCTTCTCCCAGTCAATATGATTTTGCTAATCGAATCATTAATTATCATTGTCATTGACTCTGTGATTAACAGAACTAATTTATTTATTTCTTGTTGTTTCAGTGTTGGTTGAAAAAATAGAAGGATTTACTGGCCCCTGAAAAACAGGATGTAGGAGACAAAGTCGTGTGGAATTCAGGTCTTGTCTTTGGAAGAGGAGAGGTATTTTTCTTACTATTTTCTATGATGCAACCATTAATTATTTGTAGCACTTTTACTTATACAGAGAAGAACTTNCAGTCAATATGATTTTGCTAATCGAATCATTAATTATCATTGTCATTGACTCTGTGATTAACAGAACTAATTTATTTATTTCTTGTTGTTTCAGTGTTGGTTGAAAAAATAGAAGGATTTACTGGCCCCTGAAAAACAGGATGTAGGAGACAAAGTCGTGTGGAATTCAGGTCTTGTCTTTGGAAGAGGAGAGGTATATAACACTGAATTTTCGTGATTATTTTTCTTACTATTTTCTATGATGCAACCATTAATTATTTGTATCACTTTTACTTATACAGAGAAGAACTTCGCCACGGTATAGCATTTGCTTTTAGACTATGCTCATATATGTCTCTGCGTTAATAGTTGCTGCTTTCTTTTAATTGTTACTTTCTCTCATCCTCTCCTTGCACTCTTCTGCTTTTGATCTTTACCTAATAAACCACCAAAAGTTTAGTCTTTTGTGATGCTGGCCTCTTGTGGATTATGGAAATTTTCTTCATGAATTAACTTTTCATTTTCTCTTTTCTTGTTTAAGGGTATTATTGGATTAGAGACACAACACAGTACACTTCACATCAAGGTATACATTCTTATCCCCGAGTTAGTTGAACAGGTCTTGAAGTTACTTTCACGGTCAAATGATTAGAAAGACCTACATGGTTACCTAACCAGATTCATATCATCGACTTATTCATGAGTGGTTTCTTGTACATTTGGATCACATCCCTCAAAGAAAGTTTCCAGTGGTTGCCATTGCAATTTCCAATAACCTTTATAATGTTGTATTACACAAAGGGATATTTCGAGCAACAATAAAAGAAAAAATTAAATGATTATTAGGGTAATTATGCACCTGCATGTGAAGACAAATTAACAGCATTTATGTAAGCATGCTGCATAGAGAGATTGCCAAACTATATGTCACTAGTTTTTTCTTTTGGCCTTTACTGTTATTTGCATCAAATGAGTGGTTAAAGACTGTGTTAAATTTGTTACTAAGCGATAATTAATGAATTAGATTATAGAGTTAGGCTAGGAACCTGCTTGAGGGTGCGTGCCTAAAAAGGTTGACAACTGTGACTCAAGAAACATGTCAACACGTTACATTTGTCTCGATCAATAAAAACGTTTTCAGTTGCATTATCAGAGAATATTTTCGGTTGTCCAACATACCTAAAATATATATTTGAATAGATGAACTGAACAAAGTACATCATTATCATGCTTCTAATTCTCTTTCAAATAAAAAGACGCTGGAAACTGTTATAGAAACTATTTTCATATTATTTCCAAAGCATTTTACATGTTTTGATCAACAGGTTAGAAAATGGCTGAATCTACTTTCCAGAACTAATGTCTTTAAGAATGAGAAATCTTTTGCGAAATACTCCCGGAAGGATCTCATGTTCCGACAACAAATCTATTTTACTTTATATCTATTGGTCATCAAATGCAAAAAAGTGTTCTCAATAAAACACCCACGAAGAAAAAGGAAGAGTTGAGTGAGAGAAGAAGAGACTAGAAAGTTAGAGGAAGAAGAAATAGTGAAGTTTTGTACGGTAAGACTGTAAGAGTATGTTTGGTATGCAATACTGAACATGACTAACGATATAATTAACTAGATTTTAGAATTTTTATCCTTCCCTTAAAGCTAACCAGTACAATCCAATCAACCTTAGCAAACATGTCATAAACTGAAGTAGAGGAAGAAATTGGACAGAGTATTTGGAATGCTGCTGTATTTATTATATAATATGTGTTTCACTGATGAACTGCGTAATCTTTGTGCAGCTTTTGCCCGATTGTTCTCCACTTTCAGTTAAATACATCTTAGAGTTGTTGGCATTACGCCATTGTGCAGGTTGCCATTTCTATCGAGCAGAAAGCCGGGGTCAATCTTGGGATACAAAAGGAAAACACATAAAAGATGTAAGAAATAAACTTTTTTTCTTGGTCTCGTGCATATCCCTGATCATTGTATATCCAAATGTAGTCTTGACTGCTAAAAGTCTATTCGGTTCATTCATAGGCATCATTTTGATTTATATCACTTGCTGATAATTATGTTTCATTTGTTGGCGTCGTTTAGTGCCTTTATACACATTCATGAAGAGGAAGTTTGGCTAAGCTTAAAATTACATCAAACATACTTCTAAGTAGATTTTTAGTTCTAAAACATGTTTGGATATGCTACTTTTCTTAATTGAAGTAAAAAAAGTAACTTATTTTGATATCAAGGAAGGTGTTACTTTCAAATAAGTTCATTTTCTATTCCAACTTTGACCATCAATTTTTTATTTTAAAATCTAACTATCTTGCTTATAACTTTTTTAAGCTTAGCACATATGCACTATGTGCATGCATATAAGTTGCATAGACAAAGGGATCCATGAATTTTATAGTATTAGACCAGTTTTAAAGAAAATTAAAAGCATGTGAAGAACCTAGATATCATCTTATTCTTTTTATTCATCCTCTTTTTCATGTTTTTGGTTAAAGATTTATTTACCTTATTTCTTATCTCTTTATTTCCGTTTGTGTTCTTGTTTTATGTTTCAAAGCTTTGGACGAATTCTTTTAATGACTAATCAAAGTTGTTATTTTTACACCACTTTAATTTGTTTGGAAAATCGTCTGATTATTCCATTTTCTGAAAATCAATTTAGAGATTAGAGATGATTAGATGAACACAGTGCTGCTGAACACCACAAACTCTCTCTAAATAGAAAAATAATGATGTTCTCTATACAAGTTACTGTTAATGTGAAGTCCTCTATTTATTTTTTTGAGCGTCATCTGAATACGTATGTGCTTGTAGATTTTACCTCCTTCGTGTATAGATTTTATATTTCGACACAAAATCTTCAACTAGTAATTGGAATTAATATGTATGCACGGATTCACTCACTTCATCCCTCCTGTTTTATTTTCATCTTTTTCGTCACATTACATGTATTAGATCTCCTACTGATGGCCTCTTATTATCTTATCAGGCTTCTTTCGGTCCTCCATTTGCTATTGTTCAAGGAACTCTTGAAGCCCAAGGAATGATATTCAATAAAATCCCGTCTGAGTACTGTCCAACCATAAGAAGAGGATCAGTAGCATGGGTTGGCTCCGGTCCTGAATTCTTCATAAGCTTGGCAAATCACGAAGAATGGAAAAATTCGTATACCGTATTTGGTTCTGTACTTCCAGAAGACTTGATGATAGCTGAAAAAATTGCTCAGCTTCCAACAAAATCAGATGTTTGGAACAACATTAATGTGTCAGTTTTAGAAATCCCTGTACCCCTGAGGATTCAAAGAATGAAGACTAGCGTGTCGTAATCTAAATACTGATTATAAGATTTTACCTTTTACCTTTTATATGAAGTTATAGGTTTGGTCGCATAGTTTCTGCCTTATGCTTTTGTATTTATAGAACTTTTCCTTTCATTACCCTCCTCAACATAGTTTACACTGCCCTTTCGCATAATGTGTTGTAACATTGGATATTTCGACTTTTCGAGATATAACTATGCAATGCAAATGTATATTATTACCTTTTTGAAGCTGATGCATTATGCAACATTAGCAGAACTGTGTGTGTTTGAGAAAAGAGTTACAGGCAGACTGGTGGGGCCCGCCGAATAGGTGGGTCCACACGACCAAGCTGTTTGTGTTTTACATGACTACCCAAGAAATTAGTTGATTTAATTCAAGCTCGTTATATAGTTGTACACTATTGTCAAATGTAACACGAACAAAGTGGATAGGATTGACCAAGGCAAATCATTAGTGATTGATACACAATGAGGTCCTGTTTGATTGGCCAATCTTTTCCTGGCAAATCATTAGTGCTTGATACAAGCTCGTTATATAGTTGGACACTATTGTCAAATGTAACACGAACAAAGTGGATAGGATTGACCAAGGCAAATCATTAGTGCTTGATACACAATGAGGGCCTGTTTGATTGGCCAATCTTTTCCATGAAAAGTAGCTTGTTTGATGCTTTTTTTTTCCCCCATGGAATTCCCTTTCTTACTTTCGTCTCACACGTGCCATATTACCAATTTGGTGGAAATTGGTTTTCCAAGTTACTTTTTTTTTGGCTATTGGAAAAAATTTTAGACACAATGGTAAAAAATTTTATCACTTTTATTGACAATTTTTATGTAAAACAAAGTCAAACGAATGGTATTTGATATGATTTTTTTTAATTTTTTGGGCAATTGAAACAAATTATAGACCTAATAATAATAAAAAATTATTACTTTAATGGATAATTTTCATGTAAAATAAAGTCAAACGAACACAAAATTTTAAAATTTTCCAGGTGGAAAATTATACTAATCAAATACACTTAATTAACAATTCTCTGCAAAAC
>CAIGRL010161643.1:0-10566 GCA_903798325.1 Fraxinus xanthoxyloides | reverse complement strand
CTAACCACTTTTTTCAAACTCTTGAGGGGTGTTCTACAAATCGTCCTCCTTTATTTGATGGTACTAGTTATAACTATTGGAAAACTAGGATGACAATATTTATTCAATCTATAGGTTATAATATATTGAATTTGATCCTCATAAGCTTACTGAGGTTATTAAAGTTGATGGAAAATTGGACCAAATAATTTCAAAACCTAGAGAAGAATATGAAGATGATGATAAAAGAAAATTGTCTTTAAATACTAGAGCTAAGAATATACTCTATTGTGCATTGGGTAGAAATAAATTTAATCGTATTAGTACATGTGATTCGACTTATGATATTTGGCATACTTTAGAATTTCTTACGTTAGAACTAGTAAAGTAAAAGAAACTAAGATAAATCACTTTAGAAATTATTTTACGTAATTCGGTTCGCTTCATTTTTTGAAGTTATGTTTATTATATATTGTTGAATGTTCTAATATTTGAATTTTTGTAGGATGGAGTACTATCTAGATATGGAGTTGAGACAGATGACGAGAAAATGTACGTGGAACAGTAGCTTTGATAGTTTTACTACTTTGATGGAGTTACTAAATGACGAGCATGTAGATATCCTACGTGCGATCCTTCCTGTGGCTCATGTATCAGTTGAGAGAGGTACATTACTTTGGACAGATTATTTATGTAATACTATATCGACTGCTTAGACTAGTCGACAGAGATGCCCTTCACTTCGACCTAGGGGCCATGGTCGCTACTTTCTCCACATTTGAGTTTTTCTTCGTGACTGAACTAAGGATAGTGTATGACGAGACATCTACAATTGGTACCCAAAGAAACAATAGGCTGCACAAGACATATTTTCCGGGACAGAGGACGATACTTCTAGCGCAATTGGTCAGTGCAATCATGGAGTGTGACCAAATGTTGGACAGATTGAAGTTAGGACTAGTCTATATCTTTGAGAGTGTACTAAGGTGTCATCACAAGAAGACTGCGATCGACCTTTTCCATTTGAAAGTTGTTGACGATATCAATGCCTTCAACAACAATCTGTAGGGTTAGAGATGTTTTGAGGACACTGTTTACATCTTCACTAGATCACATTCGAACCCCAAGGAGTATAAGCATAAGTACGAAACTTATAGATTGCCCATGGCTGTCCATGTAGATGTTTAACATAATCAACATTAATTTTTTTATTCTGAAATTATATATAATAATTGTATGTGTTCCCGATCTGGGCATATAAGATTGTGCCCCTTTTGGGTACCCGATTGGCTAGGAGGGGGAGATACACTACCATCGGATGCATCATTGGAGAGCATCTCGAGCAGATGGATGTCTATATGGCAAATAGTTATCAGGCCTGCTCGACAATCCTCAGATGAGTGTTACACATTTGCAATTTATTTTGAAAGTCATTTCAAAATTTCACCACATGATAATTAACAAGTCGAATTGTCAATATGTCAGATTGAAGTCTTAACTGACTTGACATCATCAACGGAGGAGGAAGGTCGAGGTTTTGTATTGGAATTAGCAGTTTCACATACTCGATATGACCAGATGTCTGATTTCATCCTGGATCGAGATTAGGTATGTGAATTGAATGTAATTTATTGATTACAATTTCATATGAGTTAGCCTATTTTAATTAAGTTAATAACTTTGAATGTTGTCATTTGAGTAGTAGCGCGGATGACGATCAACTCTGTCGATGAGATCTTCTCTTCCTCCATCTAGATACCTCACGGACGTCTAGGACCACATGGTTTAACTTCAGGTGGCAACAAAATATTAAATGGGAGAATATGGTCGGAAACTTTCCACTCTGCTTCATTCTGTAGAGGAAATATAATCTCAGTGTATGATGATCTCCAATAATCAGCCATGTGATAAGGAGAGCATAAGATTGTCGCTGCAAAGCCTCTATACATATCCACCGCGACTGCATGCTCACATGAAAAACTCTCTATAAATCGATTACGAGTACATATGTTATTAGTCAAGTCCACCATATATGCCATATTACGTGGACATTTCACGAAAAAGCTCAACTCATCTAGTGGTTCTACATTCAACATTCTCACAACCTTTGCAGTCTGAAATTTTTTTCCTCTTGAACTGGGGCTAGCACGCTCGTGCTACTTTGTGATTCCGCACGATGGTCTTGAAACCATTGATGCATCTTGTTACGAATGTTTTCAATCATTGTACGGATTGGTAACTCTCGATTCTTTTTGAATAATGCATTGAGAGACTCTGCATTGTTTGACGTCATCATGTTGTATCAACGTCCTGGATTGTGATCTCGCCCAATGTTCAATTCCCAATTTTTTAGATACTCCCATGTCGGTAATAAAACAATGCCTTTGCCTCGATAAGGTCAAGTTGCCTTCTATATGGTATATGCAATACCTACGATGTGACTTGGGAAAAACTTCAGCGATACCATTTATTATAGGTGGTCCCCAATTAGTTACAAAGGTAAGGTCATTGACTTCTCCAATTACTTCCCTCAACTTTGTGAAGAAACAACACCTTGACAGATCATCTCGCTATCGACTGTGTTGAATGGAAGATGGCAATTTGAAGTTGATATCTTTACATGCAGTAATAATTAACTTACCTCCGTATCTACCTTTTAGAGTTGTACGATCGACTAAAATTAGGGGTCACATAATATTTCAAAATCTCCGAATGCATTGTCCAAGAGCCGTAAAGAAAAATTCAAAGCAATGCTCACCCTTCGTCTCTTTAAAAAATGTAGAGCAAGGATTAGTTGTGCCCATGTTATGGCAATACCTGGCCATTTAGCGCAACTCTCCTTGGTCGAGCCCATTAAGTCCTCAAACGTGCATTCTTTAGCCTTCCAAACCTTCTGATAGCTCATGACCACTCCGTATTCTCAACGAACATCATTAATAACGTGCGAAGGTCTATAGATCGTTTGTGGGCTTTGATAATTGTGCATTATTTGTTAACCAATAAACCATGTTTAGGTTTACCTGTGATCGTTTTGATGAATTCCCACTTCGCAAATATGTTCCCGTGAATACTTGTGAACTACAAAAAACTCATTCGTTTTCATCTTCGTTGTTCGTAAATGCCAATGATAACTGTCATTGACATATACAATCATCAACAATGACTTGTTTAATTTATTCACTTTGAACTCAAAGCTATATTTCAATGCAATTCGGTGCGCCGTTTCTAGCAAATTTTTCTTTGTTTCAAATAGTTGTTCGACATACAAATCCTCATCATGAGGAACCACTCGTGAAAAATTAGATGATCTTCCACTCAATCCAGCCCTGTGATTCCGCTCCACTCATGTCTTTGATGGGATAAAATAATTAAATTCTCATTTGCAAATTTATTATCATTCTCGTTGTCGTGAACTACCGATGGAACTCTGTATGTAATATCGAGATCACAATGATGAACAACTATCTCGGGAGTAACCACATTATCCTCTTAAGCTATCTCCACCGTGTCCCAACAATCATTAGCATAGTGATCCCCTCTATTTGAATGTTCATGTTCCCCTTTGGTAACATTCTTTCTTACTAAAGTCACGCAAAGAAGAGTCATGCGCATGTTGTTCAATTCAAATAGATAATTCACTTTAACATCAGAAGCAAACTTCATAGGTGGAATTGGAATGGATGAATGCTCGTTGAATTTAAATTTCAATTCCATATCGTATTGAGAGGGATCGACTTTCAGCTTGTTTGAAAATCATGGTACATTTCCGTATATGATGTGCTTGATGTTATGGAAATTAGAATACCACCACGTATATCACTTGACCATTTCCATACACATTGATCTTTTTCATCCAATTTGAAATCACCAAAGTAAAAAAACTTGAATCACACTCATATGTGCATGATGAAACAAAATTTTTAATTACAAAAAAAATAGTCGAAAAATCACCCCAACCCAATGACTGTTATGATTAAAAAAATATTTTAACAACTGGTGGTTAACATGCGGTTGTTACAATAAATTAATTTCTTCTTGTTTATGTCTAAAATTGTAGGTCTCTTAAAAAGTTTATCTACATGTTAATCTATGTCGAAATAAGATTATCGATTAAAAATGTATATTAATTTAACGAAAACAAAATTAAACATAATATACTTACCGATTCGAAATGATCGACGTAAAAAGAAAAAATTTCTTGTTCAATGTTTGATCAATTTCTAAGATTTTGAGGTTGAAGAAGATGAAAAACGAGAAATTTTTTAACTGTGTTAGAATAAACATATAATAAAAGTCAGTTGGTTTTGAAATTTTACGTATGAAGTGTTTGATTTTTACTTGTGAACTAAAATGTAGTATTGTCTTTTAGATAAAAATGGTTTTTTTGTAATTATATAGTTTACTTAAGGGCATCTTTGTCTTTTACAATTCAATAAGCCACTGTAGAATATACAAGTGTTGAAAATTCAAAGTGAAAATTAGGGGTTTGGGCCATGCCAATTTTAAAAGTACCTTGAATAGCATGTATTTTTATACACATAGGCAAGAACATTTCTTCATTTCACGTTTTATTTATTTATTTATTTATTTATTTTCCTTTCTATTTATTTTTTATTTTACAAATGTATAGGATAAATTCTATCCTACGACCTACAAGATTGTAGAACATGGAAAAATATAGAGAAATCAAGGACATGATGTAAGTAATTTGAACTTAGATGTTTGAAGTAAAAGTTGACCCCGAAACGTGGACAATAGATGTCATGCCCACTCATGCCAACTCAAGCAAGTTCCGGTGGGTTTCAACCTGAGTACTAGTAAGATAAGGATAGTATGTGAATGCGGAAGATGCTTTGCAGTGCAAGACAAAAGTGTTCGAGTACCACCAATAGTGACTTCGATGCTACACTAACGAACAATTATCGATAAAGTGTAAATAACCTAAAATCAAGTTGATAAACATAGAACAAGCAAGAATTTTCCTTGAGAGTATTTTCCTTGTGTATTAGAATCAGTATTCAAATACCATCCAAAAACCATTCCAATCTACAAAGACCACATATTTATAGGATTCTGGCAGATATGGTGTTTGTTGGATCATAATCATACAAACTCATCTCCTTGACTGAAGCCCACATCACTAAGTCCTTCATACATAAATACATTGACAATATGTAAATTGCCCTATACATTAGGCCGACATACCTGACATTCTTTATTACAAATGTTACATTAATCATTTTTAAAGATTGCCTAACAAATCTTGTAAGAGACAACTTCAGCTTTAGGGACTTCGGATGAACAAAGGGCTTCAGCCGGAGGGAGCTTCATATTGGTGGTTTTCTGTGTAAAGATCTTTGTCTTTCTTCTTTGATTTCTTACGTAGCGCTTCAACATAACAGTTTCAACCATTTAAATAGTGCTTCGGCACAAGGATTTTAGCCTTTAATTGAATTTTTTGTATTTGACAAATTGGGTTTCTGTTGATTTTCCTTCTACGTGAAATGCGATGTGGCGCTTTGACTATATTCTCAGTTGCGATGCATAACAATAGTCCGCAGACATGATTGTTTATATAATGCATGGATTTGTATGAATATTTTTTGTTAATGGTGGTTTTTACACACCACAATATCCCTCAAGTCTAAGTATAAATATTTATATTATAGTTAGAATTTGAAAGTAACTGATCTACATGAATTACCTATCCATATTGTTTGAAGTTATGTACTTGTTTACCCTATGAATTTCTTGAATAAACTAGAGGAGCGTTTGTAGGACAAATTTGTTCAAGACCGTCCTCTCCGAAGTTTCTTGTATTTCTAAAGCCTTATTTGAAGCGGTTGAGGTGAAGTGCCTCTAATACCCGCCGATACTATGACTCATTAATTATAGCGAATCAAGTTTTTTTGAAATATTGGGAAGAGGAGGCATCCTCAATTATTGTGCCCAAATGATTTGTTGTATCGTATGTTTTCAAGAAAAGACAGCTCAAATGGTTTATCTTCCCAAACATGCAACCACCACTGCATTTAATACATAATGATGGCTGTCATATGTGCATCCTATGAAATTGAGACGCATTAGAGCGTGTGATGTAGATGGACTGATATAGATTGTAGAAGATGAAGAGTCTGACGTACCGAGTGGCTCAGATTGAAATCTAAAATTAACGATTAGATGACCCAGATCGACATCTAATGACCGGAATTAAGAGCTTATGCCTATAAAAGGAAACAATTTAGGGCAAAAAATCACTTTGCCATTTACGCAATCAGAATCTTATTTTCCAAATCTCTTAATCTCTTTTCTTATCATTCCTTTGCATTTATAATTTTCAGTTACTATTCTGCAATGTCCTTTAGACATTTAGTAAATATTTTAACACTTTGAACTCAAAAACTTGATGGCATCTTCACATTCCCTCTTTGTCTTAGGCCTTCCCTTCTCCATCAAAGGATGGAATGAGACTTGGTTCTAGGATAGGGAGAACTGGAAAGAATGTGAGCTTCACACATTTCTGTACGTGATAGTTCGAACCTCATACTCAGAAGCTCGTGAGTGTTGTATTTGTATTTGTTATTAATTAATCATGATTCTGATCTTAACCTTTTCTGATGTTTTGCACGGTTGGTAGAACGCCTTGAGGTCAGCCGAAGTGAATGGAAGATTGTTGAGGACATATACTGATGTCTATCATCGTCGCGTGAATTTGACCATTTAATTACTTCCAAACTGTTCTTCAAAGAATTTCACTTAATAGCCCAAAGAGGTAATGCCAATTTTCAACATTCTTTGTAGTTTTGCTTGAACACTTGTTGACCTTATTCCTTACTTTTGTAGAAAACTTTGAGAAGATAAGGCATCCCACCTAACATGACCACAATTCTTGTTTCCACCTCCACTACTGGGAGGAAAGGGCTAAAGCCCTCATCTATTACAGTAAAACAGGGGAGAGACCAAGTGGAGAGAGTCAGTTGGGAGGCTGGCGCTAAGAGAGAAAAGGGCGACCTCCTGTGAAGGATAAGGGGAAAAATGTCGTGGATGAGTCTCTAAGAGAAATTATAGTTTCTCCGCCATTAGAGAGGGTGAATCAATGGGCGCTCTGAAGCCCTCAGCAGGGAAAAGCTAATGGCAACTGCTATTCTTGTGACGAAGGGGGGCCCAGAAGAGGCCAACTGATGTGAAGCCTTCAGGGTAGGTGTAGTAAAAGAGGCCTAAATCTACAAGCAGGTCGACAACCTCTAACTCAAATCGCCAGAAACTTGCAGTCTCCCAGCAGAGTGATGAACTGGCTCTAGAAATTCTTACCATGCATCCTCCTGAGGTTTTGATGGGCCTGTTAATGGACAAACAAAAAGTATAAAAAATGCAAGAGACGCGAAAGTGGATTTTGGTTCGGGTTTTAGAATGAACGTACCCTAAAATGAAATGGATTCACATATATATAGAAATGGAAATGGGCTAAGCGCGCTAGTGGGCATCGTCCAAGCTCAATATGAGATGATTTTGTAGGTATAACAATAGTTCACCAAGTTTGAGTCATACATTCATTTGTGAGTCAGACTTCGAAATATAAGATGTCGATATTTAAGGTCTTACAGATTGCCTCGAAAATATAAGTAGCTCTAATAAGCGAGGACTTATGAACTGCCTCGAAAATATGCTTCGGTCCCAAATAGATGAGGACTTACAAATCGCTTCGAGAATATAAATCGCTCCACTAAGTGAGGACTTACGAACCGCCTCATAAAATATATGTGAGAGCATGAATAAGTGAGTCTTACGAATTACCTTGAAAGATAGATACTGCATATATTTGTCAAAATTTCGACAGCATCTCCTCTGTAATATGGACTAAACCCACCTGTAATACAACATAATATCTACACCACACATATATTTTACTTTTGATAGCAGTTTGCCACGTGCCTATATTGGATAGTGAAAAGTGAGTAAATTAGACTGCTACCTTTATTAGGGATTGTCCTCTATATATATAACCATATGAGTGCAATAGAATTTTCTCACTAAACAAAAAAAATATCAACACGGCAGTTGTTGAAATAAAGATCCCAAACTTGATTTTGTCGCCTTTCAAATTATCAGATTAAACAAGATAGGATACTATTGCAAGTTGTTATGTCTTTGCAATATTATGATTTTTTTCTACGTAACTTATTTCATGAAATGCTAATTGACTTGTGGGTTTTAATGAAACGAAATGAAATGAAATGTGAAATCTCCTTCGGGTTTTCTCAAATGTTGCACAGAAATGTATTAGAGCATTCGATTGATTTCCGATTGCTCTTGATGAAATGATGGTATGGAATGTTGTAAATTTATATTTGAAAAGTTATTATATTTTTTTGGACGCACGTATCCTATTGAGTTTAAATTACTCATTTCTTCAAATTTTAATATTTCAGGTTAGATCAGTCAACGTGGATGTTGGATGAGCGGTGTGCAAGGTTGCCAAGTAAAATTTTCGGATAAATATTCAATAATGAATTCTGTTACGATATTTTTTCTTTACTTCTATTAAATGTTCTAGAGTGACTCTATGTTTTATTCAGTATTTAAATGTTATATATATCTTAAACTGTGAACAATGACGTGAAAGGTGGAAATATCGTGTAGTATGAGTCCATGTACAAAAAAAAAAAGAAATTTATTAAACTATGTGATAATATACTATTAGTTAACAAACACAAATTTGAACAAGGTTCTTGGCACCTAGCATTCGCCAATCAACTACCATCTAACCGGCCGAATGTACGTAAAATGTTTATTTAAATTTTTATCATATACATTCTCATATTTAATTCAAGAAATGTTTGAAATGAAATGAAATGTTATATTCTAGTATAAATTGTCAGCAAGAGATTAAATATATTTGTTACCATTTATAAATTTTTCTTCTTCTCGCATACTTTTAGTGTGTGTGTGTGTGTGTGTGTAGAGTAATGATCTCCTAAGCACCGTGCTTATGTGACACACTACCTTAGTTGATAGTTTTTTTGATACCTAAGCACAGTGCTTAGCATAAACTAAGCACGGTGCTTAGGAGATCAAATCCATATATATATATCATGTAGTATGAATCCATGTGCAAAAAAAGAGGAGAATTATTAAACTATATGATAAGATAATATTACGAATTTGAACAAGGTTTTGGGCAACTAACATTCACTAATCAACTATCATCTGACTGACCGAATGTACGTAAAATGTTTGTTTAAATTATTAGCATATACATTCTCATATTTAATTCAAGAAAATTCAAGAAATGTTTGAAATGAAATGAAATGTTATATTCTAGTATAAATTGTCAGCAAAAGATTAAATATATTTGTTACCACTTATAAATTTTTTTTTCCTTCTCGCATACTTTTAGTAATTTCAATAAAAATATAATATTTATTTTATCCCTAAAATGAATTATGCAAGCATAAAAGACAAAGTGTTATCATTAATAAAATATTGAGTAAAAATTTTATCGACTTAATTTTTGAGGTGTTACTGATATCATTTCACAATGCGGAATTATTTAAGTAAAAATTTGAAACTTTAATTTATTTGAAGCATCAAACCCCAATTTAAATAAACACATGAATCTTGAAATCTAGAACATTTAAGAGAAACGAATAAAAATATACAAAACGTCTAAAGAAAATTTATTGTCAAATGTATTCTTAAAACTTTTACTTGATAACCCGCACACCGCCCAGCCACCATCCATGTTAACCGATTTGGCCTGAAAATATTGAATTTAGAAAGAATGAATAATTTTAAACTCGGTAGGATGCGAACATTCAAAACAATATAATAACCTTTTAAACAGAAATATATAACATTCCATACCATCATTTCATCAAGAGCAATCGGAGATCAATCGAAAGTTCTAGCATTTGAGAAAACCTAAAAGGGATCTAACATTTCATTTCATTTCATCAAGATCCACAGGTCAATTAGCATTTCATGAGATAAATTACGTAAAAGAAATTATAATATTGCAAGAACATAGTATCCTATCTCGATTGATAAAAATGATTTTCGTCAGAAGAAAAGAGAAAAGTGCACATTCCCAAATTTTTTCTCCAAATCTCTTGGCTACGTTATATGGAGAATTGCTTTTTGTTTTTAAAATAATGTGTGCTCTCAATCTGACTTTTTCCTATTTGAAGAGAAAAACGTGTGTGCTAATTTGGAAGGTCAAAATAATTATATCAATTTATGTAATAAATCATAATCATCCACCACAATAGTGAACCTGGGAAAAATTTACGTGGGATTGAGTTTTCTATCGTATTCAAATACCTGATTTCTAGCCCAAATAGTAGGGAAATCATTACACTGACAGAAAAAGGGATTGGAATGGGAGAAAACCGTGTCCAAGGTGATATGATTTGATTGCACAATTGTAGCGACCGAGAAATTTTAAATAATATAAATTTAATTTTTCTCGAAAATCGTGTCGCTAAACTTTAACCCCGATTTTAAATTGAAAACGTGTTCGTCTAGCCGTTAAGAAACGAATTTAAGTCTTTTAAGTTGAGACCAATCTCGATGAATATTTTTATTATC
>CAIGRL010161631.1:0-13701 GCA_903798325.1 Fraxinus xanthoxyloides | reverse complement strand
CATTCTTGAACTCGTTTACCCAAGCTTGTGCACTCCTTAGCTTGCCATGTATACTTGAACTTATCATATAGACTTGAGTATGCAACACACACATACAGTATGCATATTATAACATTTCAAGTAACCATTTATAAGATAAATTAGGGCAAAGTCGAAATTTACAAGGAAATAAATTCTCACACCATCCTTAATGAAATTTTAGTCCGAATGCTCCATCCCTTGCACCCCGTTCCAACCCCCAGGGCTTTCTTATTACAGAGGTCGACTCACTTATTGGATCCACAAAGCAACAATAATTAGATTTCACAACTTAACAGTGACATCGGGCTAAGACTAGAGATATGACATCATAGGCAGGCGTAGAAGATGGTGAACACGTCTGTGCTTTCACTTTTCATAATAGGGAGCACGTGAACCACCACATACCTTGTAGCAAAGGGCTCCATGCCATTCGTTGCCATGCTAGCACAAGTGTGGATCCATTCCCATTTTAGGGGTGTAATAAAACTTATAAAGGATTTTTATGCAAACACTCTCACAAACATATCTATACATTAAAAATCACTAGGCCTAGGAGCGGTTTGGTTTTAGTCGGTTTCGACTTCGACCCGAAACCAAAACCAAAACCAAATTGATTTAGGTGAATTTAAACCCAAACTAATCCACTTTAGTTCTTAAACCGAATCAACCCAAACCAAATTGATTTGGTTTGATTCGGTTAGTCGTTTTGGACTTTTAGTCCAAGTTGAATTTTTTTTTTATAAAAAAAATATTCCATTTAGATTACAAGGACCAAAATAACTAAATAATTTTATATTACAAGAACTTCTATGTAACAAATAAAATATGGTTAATAGAGACAGATCAACAGAAAGGGGGAAAAAATCTAAGTATAACATAATGAGCTTGTGAAAGGAAATTTCCAATGCTATTACTTACAACAACATTATAGATTGGAGGGAATCGAGATATAATTATGAGATTATGACTTATCTTTTCATTTTTATTTTTCTTAAAAAAATCATAAAAGGTAAACAAGTAACTGGGTTGGGTTAGTTCGATTAACCACCGATTTGAAACTTTAAACCATTTCTCAACCAACCCGCCATGGTTATGTTAACCAAACCAAAACAAACTAATTACCTGCGTTAAACGGACTCGAGCCGGTTTGGTTTGATCGATTTTTCAATTTTTTGCTCATGCCTAAATATCACATGAAGTGAGAAACATTTTTCGGACAATTCCATCCTCACAACAATTCAGTTATTTAAACAATACATTACTTTTTGTTTTTTAATATATATATTCAATTATTTCAATAATTTTTTTTTTCATTTTTCATTATGTATTTAGCCTTTGTTTGGGATCACTTAAAATCTAAATTGTAATTTAAGTCAAAGTCAACAATTAATTTTAATCATATATTTTATTGGTTTCATAACTTTTCAACCGCACATTTCATCAAATTCTATTAAAATTTAAACAAAAAAAATTGATTTTAATTCCTACCAAACATGGGCTTAATTTATTTAACTATTGGACAAAAATTATCTTTAATTATTTTGTTAACTATTTTAGTTATGATCCATATAAATTTGACATATTCATTCGATTTGATTGGGCAGTAAATTAAATTCATTATTTTTTTTCTTTTGGAACGAAAGATAAATATTTTGAGAATTTTCTTTCAATTGATTTAATCAATGAATGTTAAGATACTTATGAGGTAAATGGGGAGAGATAATGTGTATCTATAATAAATAATCTCAATTAATATGTCAATGCATATTAAGTGAATCTATGTTATATAATAAATATCAAGAATAATTTTTTGGACGATTTTATCCCTACTACAACTCAATTATTTCAAGAATATCTTTCTTTTCGTTTTTCAATATGTAATAAATACTACAAAATCTTTGTCATGTATGAATTTCGTGTTATTAACTCTCAATTAATTAATATTCACATTAATCTAGACTTAATGAATCTTAGTCTACATGAATTTAGAGTTATTATAGATGAATATATTTCTATTAATGTATCTAGGAATTTTAATGGATATTTAAATTCATGTGTCAACAATTAATTCTAATGATCAAATGTAGTATAAAAAATTAATCATTTGTAGTATTTCATCATTGCCAAAAACTATGAATAATAGAATTTGATTTTTGAAAGTACAATTCACTTCTCTTAAATTTTTATCATAAATTTTATTTTCTATAGTTCGTTTGAGACTCGTCAAATCATCGTATCAAATATTACTTTTATCTATAATCTATAAAATATCACATCAAGTGAGAATCATTCTTTAGACGATTTTAACTCTACTGCAATTCAATTATTTCAATAATACCTAACTTTTCTTTTTCAATATGAAATAAATATTAAAAAATCCTAGTCATTTATAAATTTTGTGTTATTAATTCTGAATTAATTAACATTCACATTAATCTAAATTCTATGAATTTTGACTTTTAATGAATCTTGATCTCCATGAATTTAGAGTTATTATAGATGAATTTATTTTTGTTCATATATCTAAAAGTTTTAATGAGTGTTTAAATGTATGTATTAACAATTAATTCTTATGTACCAAATGAAGTACAAAAATGTTGCTCATTTGTAGTATTTCATAATCACAAAAAATCTGAATCATAAAAGTTCAGTTTTGAGAGTACAATTTTCGTTTGAGACTTATCATATCCTCATATAAAATATTACTTTTATAGTACTTATAAAATATTTTAGGAAAACGTGTAATGTACGTTTAACTCCGACTAGTATGAATCAATGTGGTATTCATTTGATGTCTACTTCAGATCAAATGAGTAAATCAAGGGACTATTCTAATTGACTTCCTCAACTATTTAAATTATTTTTACAAACTGGTTTTTATTTCATTTGAATCATCAAATATTTTGCACATCGACAAATATGTTTGGCCAAATCGAGGTTGCTCCAGCATCATGGAATCAAAGGTTATAAGTGAAAAATGTGTAATTTAACACTAACAATACTTAGAGGGAGGTGAATATGTATTATATGCGAAATTAAATAGCAACAAATCACTTTTAATTTATTCTTATATGATTGAACATGAACGTCAATTTTAATCCTAGTTTGAATACCACAGTGTATATAATATAAATAGTAAATAAAGACTAAATCAACACACAGTATGATCATAGAGAAACCCAACTAGGAAAAACTCCAAGGACTTTATTAGTCAATCTACTATAAACGGTTCAAATACTTACAATCTACAAAACTAGATGACGACACGTACTATTTGATCTCCTGACTGCAATTTCCACAGCTCTCCTGGATACTGTGCTCCCTTGCATCAATGCTTAGCTGCAATCGCTAAAGATTTCCTGGAATCTGTAATCCTGCTGCACTCCTAGCCTTGCGGAATCGTCTATCTCCCATAGATCAAAGAAGAACACACTGTTCTTCACAGACTAGAAATCCAGCTAATTTTCCTCGATCTTCAAAACTTTGACAGATATGGAGGAAATATATGTTTGGTATTTGGATTACGTGGACGATGTTTTTCTCACCAAAACTAATCAATTGACGAATGTTGAAATACAAAATATGAAGAATATCTCACAGCTCAAGCTCTCCTAATGTTCAACTTTATAAAATCACGTTCAGAAATGTTTTGGTATTTATAGGTAGGTTGGAAAGTAATGGGTCAGGGAAAAAAACATTTAAATCGCAAAATAAAAATTTCTCGGCTAACCCTATTACTCAAGCGAGAGCTCAGCGATAAGTTGTTGCTTGAGCGAAGGAGGGGCAACAGTCGAGCGACTAAAGTTCTATTTTTTACGCTCGAGCCAATCCTTGACAACAGTCTAGCGAAAAATTGCGCTGTATTTTCCTTCTTTTGTCATTCTCGAACCCTAGATCTAAAAACCCGAGCTTTACCTTTTTGCACATTACTCCTTGATTTTTTTATACAAATTATAATTCAATCATTTTTGTTTACATTGTCAATTACAAAATTAAAACCTAACAAGCCCCCTCATCCCTTGACATTCTGTGACAAAACAACTAACTAAAACCAAAGCAGTAATCAAATATAAATTACAGACTCAAAAACCTATGACATAGTTAACTGAATTGAACGAATTCTGCATTTCAATTAGTACATGTTTCCTAAAATAGACAACTCAACACCAGTGTAAAATGTGTGGAAAATAATATAAGTAAAACAATTAATAGAATATAGGCAATTTACGATCATATAATATTTTTCAGTTTCAAACATTCATGCTAAATCAAGATATAGTAACAGTGTAACCCAACATACCAAGAAGACACATTGATACAACTAAGACATCAAACTTAATTTAACAGAACTAAAATTAGAAAATCTTATGCATGATATACAATGCAAATGCAATGCACATGCTCCTCTTTAAACTTTCAATGATTTTATGTGGTAGGCAAATGTAGGGATGACAAAAAAGCTCGTCGACTCGGGCGGCGGCCAGGAAAAAGCTTGAGCCTAGACCGACTCGTTTAAATAATAATAATAATTTAAATGTAATATGCCTGCAGCACAGGCAGCTACAGCTAGCCATCTGCTTGCAGCAGGCATAACAGCTGTATAATTTAAAAAAATAAAATCGAGCGGGCTCAGCTCGGCTCACTAAGGCTCGAGCCGAGCCTCATTTTTTTGGCCAAGCTTTGCTTAGCTCAGCTCGGGCTCAAAAAAGCCCGGACCCCATTTTGCCCGAACCGAGTCCGAGCTTCGAGTTTCGACTTGTTGACATGGCTAGGCAAATGTATCCGTGTCTTCCCCAACAACCTCTCAGACATAAAAATACAAATTTTTTTTTAAAATTTTGTTTATAATTTCTCTTCCATTTTTTTTGCCACAAATGATGCAGGGATAAAAAAATTTTTAGCATACAATATCTCAATTACGTAGGTGTAAGTAGTCATAAGTATATGCAATGAATAATAAACTTTCCTACAAATCTAACTCAAATTACCCATGGAGTAAATGATATAAGTGATCAATATGTGTTAAGTGTCACTAATCTTCTAGGATTTCAAACCTTAATTTTGTGAGAAATGACATGTAAAATATCATCGCTAATAAGTATATTCCACTATTTATAAAAGTCAAACTAGTAAAGTACATTAGAACCTATATATGAAAGTTCATTTTTATGGAGAATTCTTTTTTCCCCTAATTTTTAGCATAAAACATTATCTTATATCACAACAGTAAACTTGAATGCTCATATATATTGTTTTCATCTTAAGTACATGCTTTTTTTCATTAAGCGACTAACATGACCTCTATAACGAGTTTTATGCCAGTTAACCCAAGTCAGTTGACCATAGGCACCAGGTTCTGAGAAACCCTGCAGACTTCATTACTCGAGTCAAGTAGTTTTCGAAAAGTAGCATAAGATATTAAGCTCCTTTAATTTTTTTTTCTTTCATATATTTATTTATTATTGCAGGGATAATCTCAAGTTTAGGTCTAAATAAATTGTTCAATTCATGTTCAAAGTCACCTTACTAACATGTGACTGCCATCCTAAATTTCACACACATGGTAAAGTCTCACCATAGTGTGTGCAATGCAGATGGTATATGAAGAGATCTATACTAAATACTCAATAAGTATTCTAAGCTAGCAATGAGAATTATGTTACATCTCACAAAATAAACTCATGCTTGATTACGGTCAACAAAATCAAGTGTATTGTATATCATGTTGTAAAACAATTTTCTGCTTAAAAACTTTCTGTTCTCATTTTTTTTTAAATTTTAAACCATAATAATGAAAAATTGTTTTTGTTTGTTTTTCATATAAACATGAATCCATCAAGTACACAAAACAAAAAATGAAATACACACAAACAAAACACAAAAACAGAAAATAGAAATGCATGAGAATAGATAAATGAATAAACATGATGCATGCATAACTCAATGTCACATAATAGTATAATACAAGCATGTACCAAAAACACATAATCGATTAGATGTTCAAATGCTCTTACCTTTAAGAGCACCTTGATCTATTTCATAATTTTTCAGGTCACTTTTCTTCACCCATACTTGCTAGTGACAAGAATATTTTCGGTCATCTGTATTATTAACTCGACAAATTTACTTACCTGATTAGTAAGGAAGTTAATTTGACCAACATAATTTTGATTCTTATTTCTAAGTCCCGATTTCTATTTATGTTCAGGAAATGATGACACTTAGGCTTTATGTGTCCTAAGTCACCGTGATTAAAACATGTAAGGATAAAATTAGGATCAAAGTTATGAGAACGTTGATATCTATCCCTAGGTAGGCATGTCCTACACTGTCTAGTATGCCTCTATCCTACATATCCCTTATTTTTAGGTTCATGGTTATGCATATGTTTAAGCTGGTCAGTATCAGGGACAAATGTGATCTTGGACGTACTAGTAACATTATGATCATTTTTATTGTATCCCAGACCTCCTTTATTACTAGCAGGTTTGTCGATTCCTGGAATGTTATCTAACTTCTTAAAACCACTAGAAAAAGCAAGGAGTTGAGATTTGAAATACTCTAGGTCGCTCAGATAATTTTTAACATGAATTTCTAAGGTTTCCTTTTCAACTGTTGGCTTATTAGCTATCCTAGAGGTCTTCTCAAGCTTACTGGTGAGATTCCTAACATGAGTATCTAAAGATTCATTCATGGATTTCAACTCACTCAAAGTTGAGGTAGATTCCTGGATATACGATAAGAGTTTATCATTTTCCGACTCAACTTCCGTGACTCTCATACTAAATGCTTTATTTTTAGTTAGAATCTTAAGACTTTCCTCATACATCCTATCACAAGCCTCATGGATCTCTTCATCACTTTCTCACTCTTTCTCACTCTCACACTCCTCACTGCAACTAACACTCAGTCTTCTTGCTCTTCTTATCTGATTTAGTCTTAACTCTAGACGTGAACGTTATATATTTTTGTTCATCCTCATTGCCAGAACTATCAATTTGATCGCTTGAATTTGACTCCTCATCACTCAGAGTCACCGCTAATGCCTTACGTTTTTTCTTTATTTGAGCTCCTATTTAGATTATGACATTCATTCTTATAGTGATCGTAATCCTTACACTCATTATACTGAACTGATTAATTTTTCTTAGCGGGAGTTTTAGAGGTATTTCTCTCACGTCTGTCTTTCAAGAGGTTATTAGGGACATCACTTTTCGCTCTTGAAGCTTTCTCCTATTCTTCTTCACCTATTGAAATTTTTTGAAGAAATAAGCTATTTCGTCGTCCCTTAGAGTCTCCGTATCAGTGAACTCGCTCTCCTCTTCTTTAATGGTGTTCACGATGATAGATTTAACATTTTTAGGCTGTGAGATGGTGAGTTCATAAGTTTGAAGTAATTCTACGAGTTCTTCAATCTTATCAACATCTAAGTCCTTACTTTCTTCTATCGTAGTGACCTTAGGTCTAAACCTCTCGAGCAGGGATCTAAAAACATTTCTAACAATTGTGGACTCGTGGATCTTTTCACCTAAGTTAAAGCTAGTCAAACTTAGTGGTTAATATCTGCAATTTAGAATTTTTAACCGTTTTAATTTCCTCGTGTGTGATTTCTAAGATATTCCAAACCTTTTTAGCTGTTTCACACATCGAGACTCTACTAAATTCTTTCGCAGACACAACATGAACAGCTCATGAAGGCCCTCGTTGTTCCAATTACACTCATCTAAGTTCGTTTTAGTCTACAGTGAGATATCAGTGGGTATAACTATACAAGCAACATTTGTTGTGGGTGGAGCCCACCCATTTTGAATGCTAATCCAAATACGTTCATCCAAAACCATAAGAAAAACTCGCATTCGAACTTTTTAGTAGGCATAATTGCTTTAGTCAAAGAACGGAGGTATAGACAGTGACTGACTCATCTAAAATTATAAACTAACAGTCAGGAATCGATTTAAGGCTCTCATACCAATTAAAAAATGTGTAGTTTGACCCTAACAATACTTAGAGGAGGGTGAATAGGTATTATATGCGGAATTAAAATTATTAACGAATTAAATAGCAACAAGTCACTTTTTAATTCTTTTCTAGATGATTAAACATGCACGTCAATTTTAATCCTATGTTTGAATACCGCAGTATATATAATATAAATTGTAAATAAAACAGTAAATCAACACAGAGTATGATCCACTATAAACGATTCAAAAACTTACAGTCTATCATACTAGACGATGGCACGTACTATTTGATCTCCTGATTGCAATTCCTACAACTTTCCTGGATAATGTGTTCCCTTGCATCAATCCTTAGCTGCAATCGTCAAAACTCTCTTGGAATCTGCTATCGTGCTGCACTCCTAGCCTTACGAAATCGTTTATCTCTCGTGGATCAACGAAGAACACTTTGTTCTTCACAGACTGGAACTCCAGTCTACTTGTCTCGATCTTCAGAACTCTAACGATGTGGAGGAAAGATAGGTTTGGTATTTGGATTATGTGGATGATATTTTTCTTGCCAAAACAATATCAATTGACGAAGGTTGAAGGACAAAATATGAAGAATATCTCACAGCTTAACCTCTCCTAATGTTCAACCTTGTAAAATCACGTTTATAAGCGTTTTGGTATTTATAGGTAAGTTAGGAAAGTAATGGGCCGGGGAAAAAAACGTTTAAATCACGAAATAAAATTTTCTCGGTTAACTTTGTCGCTCGAGCGAGAGCTCAGCGACAATCAAGCGACAGGTTGTCGTTCAAACGAAGGAGGGGCGACAGTTGAGCGACTAAGGTTTTGCTTTTGATGCTCTAGTCAATCATTGTCAACAATCTAGTGAAAATCCACGCCGTATTTTTCTTCTTTTGCTATTCTCGAACCCTAGACCTAAAAATCTAAACTTTACCTATTTGCACATTACTCCTTGACTTTTTATACAAATTACAATTCAATTCTTCTTGTTTACAGAATTGTCAATTATAACATTAGAACCTAACAAGAAGAAATTAATCGGTGTATGAAAATGAATGGTCCATTAAAATGATGATAGTTTGAAAAAGTTTGGTTGAATCTTTTTCCAACAATGCTAGTAAATTTGATATTTTAAAACTCATTCTAATTGACGAAAAGGTAATAAGTCCACTACGATAATTATTTATTTCGTAATTACGTTATATATGAGGAATAACATAGTATTTGGGATTAGGGATTTCACAGGAATTTTATGCTTTGCAGCCAGTGAGATAATGAGAGAGATGGGGTATTTTCAATAATTCTAGTTGGTCTTATTTTTCAGTTTAAAAATAATTAAACCAATAATTAGTTAGAAAATTTAAAACTGAAATACTTTTCATCTTAGAAACTTGAAGATGTGTTTAGCCTAATTTTCTCTTTAAAAAAATTGTTAAAAGTACTAAAAGTATTAAACAGGCCTCTCATTAATTTTGTTTAAAGTTTCTTTACTTTTTAGGCACACTCAAGCCGGCTCTCTGTTCAAGTATTCGATTTGGATGATAACGTTATTCATTTTTTATGGTAAAGAAGTCGACTATATTGCACATAGTCAAAAGGTGACAACCTCACGTAACAAAATAATTTATTTTTCCACATAACTGAAAAACGTAGCTAGAAACTGTGGAAGTCAAGTGCTGGCCTGGCTATAATTACCCCCATACTGAATGATCAAATTGTCCTTCCAATAATGGAACTCAAAGTTTCCTCTTTTCCCCTCATTTTTATCTCCCTCGCCTTCATATTCCTTCTGCTGAAATTATTCAGTAGTTTCGAAGGGTTTAGGAGAACCAAGTTGCCACCAGGTCCATGGAAATTGCCTCTAGTTGGAAGTCTGCACCACCTGGCAAAGGCTGGTTCTCAACCACATCATGCCCTCAGAAACTTGGCCAGGAAATATGGGCCGATTATGCACTTACAGTTTGGTGAAATTTCTACTGTAATTGTATCAGCGCCTAGAGTGGCAAAAGAGGTGCTGAAAACTCATGATCTTGCCTTCGCATCCAGGCCAAAACTTCTTTCACCTGAAATCATCACATATAATTATTTAGACATATCTTTTGCTCCATATGGTGGATACTGGAGACAGATGCGCAAAATCTGCACCATGGAACTCCTGTCTCCCAAAAATGTCCGATCATTTAACAATATTCGAGAGGAAGAGGCTTCAATTCTAATTGAATCCATACAATCATCCTTATTTTCACCATTTAACTTGACTGCTAAGCTCTATGCATTCTCAAATAATGTAGTGGGCAGAGCAGCATTTGGAAAAAGATCCAAGAACCTGAAGGAAGTGATTCCACTGATAAATGAGTTAACAGCCACTGCTGGAGGTTTTGATGCTGCTGACTTGTATCCCTCAATCAAAATCCTTCGGCTCATTAGTGGGTTGAGATCCAAATTGATGAACCTGCGCCAAAGAAGTGATAAGGTCTTGAACGAAATCATCAATGAGCATAAAGAGAGGCTGGCAAATAGAAAGAAATTCAGTGGTGAATCAGTGGAGGAAGATCTACTTGATGTTCTATTAAGACACAAAGAGACAAGTGATCTTGAATTTCCTATCACAGTCGACAATATAAAAGCTGTCCTTGTGGTAAGTTAATTCCTACTCTTGTATGATCTACAATAATTTAGTTGACTGTGATTATGTATTTAAAATGCTGCTCCACTTTATATACAGGACATTTTCTTTGCTGGAACAGATACTTCTGCAACAACAGTAGAATTTGCAATGGCAGAAATGATGAGACACCCTAGAGTGTTGGAAAAAGTGCAAGCTGAACTGAGACAAGTTCTTAAAGGAAAGGAAATAATACATGAATCTGATTTACAGGGACTGCACTACATGAAGATGGTGATCAAAGAAACTCTAAGGCTTCATCCGCCTGCTCCCTTGTTACTTCCTAGAGTATGCTCGGAGCATACAGAAATTAATGGTTACGATGTACCCATCGGAACCAAATTAATACTGAATGCCTTTGCTATCAATAGGGATCCTGAATATTGGGAGGATGCTGAGAGTTTTAAACCAGAGAGATTTACCAACAGCAGTATTGAAATCATAGGACCGAATTTTGAATTTCTCACTTTCGGGGGAGGAAGAAGGATGTGTCCAGGCATATCTTTTGGTTTGGCCAATATCGAGATTCTTCTTGCTCAACTACTCTACCACTTCAACTGGGAACTTCCCGATGGGATGAAGCCTAAAGATCTAGACATGACCGAGATTCTTGGGACCACTGTGCGGAGGAAAACAAAATTGTTTCTGGTTCCTACCCCTCATACTACACTTTCTTAATCAACATTACTGGTAGTCAATGTAAACCTTAAAATAAAGTAGCTGTACTGCTATACCTTGCTACTATCTGATTCCTGTCTTATCCACTGTAAGTCACTCGACTGTACTATCATATGTAATGCAATACTATATGCATCATTGCATGCACTCTGTTCAATATTATCCAATGTCATTGAAGTTGTTAATATGTTGTCCTAATTGTCAGCCATTTTTATTTTGCTAAGCCTGTTTGGTACGGATTTAAATCAGATTTTAATTTAAATCAGAGTCAAACAATTAATATTAACCACATATTTCATGAGTTCCATAGCTTTTCAATCACACATTTCAAAAACTTCTATAATAATCTACTAAAATTCTAATTTTAATCCCCACCAAACACCCTCTAAAAAAGAAAGTGGTGGGGGAAAGTCAAGGCCATGCTCTCCAGTAACAGGATACATTCAATGTTATCTCCAATCCATTTCCATCATCGACATAAACCTACAAAAACACCTCTCAGTTCAAAAACGTTTCAGGCATCCGATGAAACTGTCTCCAAAGGAGCCTATCATGCTCCGTCTGTCTTATACCACTACTACGACGACGTTTTTTTGACCTTCAATCATGCCCTGAAACTGGTACAATAGCAACTAATAGGTGCTTCAAGCCTCAAATGAGTAGACTTTTTTACCTTGAAAAATCAAACAGTACTTAACGAGGTTTTAAATTTTGAATGGCTTTGCAGCAAACTATTGGAGGTTTAGGCTTCGTGCTATTGATTTTATTGAACATCGTGCTATAAGTAAAGAAGGCAAAACTATGACATATGTACAGTTTTTTTGTACATTCACTTTGTCAGCCCCCTCACATAGGAGGTGTGGCCCACAATTTTAAAAATCGTAGGTCTCATCCCCATGTGAGGGGGCCATACAAAAAAAGGTTATACATTTAGCATTTTTGAAAAAGGAAAGTGTTTGTTGTACTTCACCATTAACATAATCTTTTACCGATTGATGACATGACATCATATTAAAATTTAATTGATTTTCTTTTCTCATCTCTTCCAAACTATTTTTTTTTTCTATTCATCTATAAATGATTATGTACAATTAGCATTACTCAAAAAAAAAAAGGGAATTTCGTTTTTCTTTTTTCGTTTTTTTGGTTGATGAGATTTTTGACTTAATCAAATCTTGCAACATTTGTTGTGAGTAAACAAATATGTGAATTATGATTTACATGTAGTGTAACTGTAGTAAAAAAAATGTCAAATTGGAAAATTAAATCAGAACGATTGCATAGTTGCTACATGAACCCGCAAAAAACAGTTTTGAACAACAATTTGGTTTAGGTTTCAGTTTAAGTTGAGGCAAGCCAACAAGGTATAATAATTTCCTTTCTAATAAACTAGAAAGATATTATATAATCAATAAACTAATCACGTTAAAGGCAATAACGATAAAAAAATATACGACGAAACTGTAGTTAAAAGATGACATTGGCTACGTTTGAATATTAACTATTTTAAATGGTTTAATATAGATTTGAGGTTTCGGTTCTCTCAAACCGTTTAAAATAATTTGATTTGAAAATGATGATGCCGGTTTAGAATAGTAAACCTTGAGTAAATAATAAATAATGGAAAACTTGACCCGTTTATGCATGGATCATTGCTGACGTCCCTTGCAGTACAGTCAACTGCAAAATTTTTGAAAATGGGTTTGTTTTATTGTCGAGTATTTAACAGATACTCGAACACAAGGAGATGTCATGACTAAGATTGTTCAAACTTTGAATTCTTGAGTCTTGACTAAAATATTATAATAAAGTGATCAAACTAATCAATAATTTCTAAAACTTCGCCGTTGATAGCCCGTCTCCGATTAAGTTGATTTTAACATTATTAAGAGGGTGTTTGATAGAGATTAAAATCATATTAAAATTGAAAAATTAGCAGTTATTGTTGACTTTTATTAGACTTGTGTGACCTAATAACGGCTATATTTCCAATTTTAATTGGATTTTAAGTCGTACCAAATAGGCTCTAAGAGTTTTCCATGAGTTGAGGATCCAACTTTAAAAATTAAGGAAAAAGTGCAATAATATCTCAAACATTTTACTTTTGTTCGTTGTTGCAAAGATTTGATAGAATATGCAACAAAAGGACCTGTGAAAGAAAAGATGGTAGTGGTGGTGGTCGCGACAGAAAGCAAGGATGCGGTGATGGTGGTGCGTGCATGCTATTGTGAGGGTGGCAGCGACAATTAACTAGGTGTTGTTCGAAGTTTGGGTTCGGGCATCATAAGGTAGGGTGGGTTTGGGGAAACGACTTTTTTTACTTTTTATTTTTCTTTTTGTTTCAAATTTAAAATTCATTTTTCATAAATT
>CAIGRL010161621.1:0-12633 GCA_903798325.1 Fraxinus xanthoxyloides | reverse complement strand
AAAAAAAAAAAAATCTTAATTTTTCACTATTTTTCCTAGGGAGTAACCTTAAAAATATGATGGCAAATGGATGGTGGATTGAATAAAGAAGAGAAGAAAAGAAGGCAAAAGAAGCCCTGTGGGCAAAGAGGAAGCTAATCCCTTATCTAGCTATCTGCAGAGATATACTAGTTAGTTCAATTCCTGTACTCACAGTACTTAATGAATCAATGTCACGTTTTGTAGCATTTGGAAGTGGGTCGCACGTGGCAGCGTGCACCACCACACCATGACACGTGTGCATCAATCTTTTTCTCTCTTGGCTTCTTATCTTTATTTTTAACTGCATGACATATTCCTAGTTGCTGGGCTTAATCAATTTAATATAAAGGCAAATTAGGTTCAGCGCCCTAAGAAATTAACTAATTTGATTAAGACCTAGTAACTAATTAAGTCATACAATAATGTAATAAATACATCATAAAAACCCTCCAAACCCTTGAACACGCGCGCACCCCGAAAACAATTTGTTCACTTTCATGCTTGCTTTTGCTTCGGAGGAGATTGGATGCAAAAATTATATTTGTTGACGGTTGACAATTATATTCCTACAACATATTTGTAGCCATGAATCATGATTTGAAATCGGCGTTCTCTTGGCTACAACCATATTTTTATTACCAAACCATCAATTCATGGCTAAAAATTAGAGAGAGAATTTTAAACAATGCAAATGGTGAAAAGGTGAGCTTTTATTTAGCAAATGTATTCAGTTTCCAACGTTGACAGTTTAGATTGGTTTTAGAAAGAATATGTTCTTAGATCTTTAGAAAATAAGATGGGACAATGAAAATAATGAAAACCACCTTAAAATTTTGTCCAATGGATTGAATATTTATAGGAGAGAGTAATTTGGTTGAACATGTCGAAAAATCTGTTTAAAAATGCAAATTAGGATTTTCCATATAAACAGTCGCTCGAACGAAATCTCAACGACAGTTGAGCGACAGGGATTTTGTTTCTGTCGCTCGAGCATTGTCCAGACGATAGACTAGCGAAAGTGTGGCTCCGTGTTTCTTCTCTTTTCATGCTTGAACCCTAGGACTCATAATCCAATTTATACAAATTGCACCATAAGTCCTTGACTTTTACAATATGTTACAAATTAATCATTTTGTCCACAGAATTGCCAACACTAAAAACATAACAATAAGTATATTTTTACATACTTATTGAGTGTCTGAATAAGCATAATATTGATTAAATGAGCGAATGTTTTCTCACAATTGTGTAATTATTGTTTTTATAAGATAAAACCCTTCCAACTGAAGGAGAACAAGACTAAAGAAAGTGAAAAGTACTAAAGTGTACAAAAATGTGAAGTTGGGAACAAATTGTACAAGTGTCGAAAGCTTAAGGACCTTAGACACAATTTTTCAAGGGTATAATTGAAATAAAGGTCAAAATTCGCGGACCAAAATATACAAAATCAAATTTGATGGACTGGCGTACAATTTTGAAGAACTTAAATTGCAAAACAGAGGTGGCAAAGATTCCTGTCTGCTTTCCGATACTCGGAACGCTTTGAGTACCCAATGAGAACACGCAGGGCTAGCTAGCCCAAAGGTAGTGTGCTTCTGTACCCCGTCGCGTGTGCCATGCATTACGAGGCAGATTTTCTACCCCTGTTTTGTGAATTTTATAATTTTTGGGGGGCTTTTGGCAATTTTTAGGACTTGTTTTTAGGTTATTTATGAGCTCAAATTCAGCTTTTTAGTCTCATTCTTCATTTATTTCGTTTTACTTTCATTTTAGGAGAAAAAATGGGGCGACAACTAGGCACGAGGAGCAAAACATAAAGAAAAAATAGAAAGATTTTGGGAAAAAATCAAGACCAAGCTATTGCCACATTCAAGAATCCAACTAAAAGATGGGTTTTATTTTTAGTCTTGTATTCGATCCATTATTTTCTCCATTTTATAATACTATAAATATTCTCATTTTTATCAGTTATATAAAATGAGCTAAGTTCTTTGATATTGAGATGATTGAGGAAACTTAACCTAACTTAATTAATTTTGTTAACATCCGACTTGTGATCTAATTAAAAACAAATTATTGCATACATCTAGTATATCTTAATCTGAGATTGGCCTTATACTCGTCACATCGTGCTTCAAGGGAACATAATGATTATAAATTCATTACACACTGAAGAAACATGTAATCAAGTTAATTATTGCATTAAGAACTTACGTCATGACCCACTTATTTTATCAATTGCATGATGTAGATTCGCTTACTCACTAGCTCATTAATTGCTAAATACCCACCTAAAGGACGGTTTCATGATAACCGACAAGCCAACATCAGCAACCAATGGAGATATTCTAGTAATGTACTTTTTGGTTCGACACTGGTGATTGACAAGACAGGAAAGTGGGTGATATTGAGTCTTCTTTACCTATAAAAGGATGCTAGCTATCTTTGGACAATAAGAGAATAGGGAGATTTTTAAAAATATCTCTTTTGATGAAAACACTTGTAATTTAGAAATGATTATCAAAAAAATCATAAGTTTCTCTTTATTTTGCATTCAAAGTTGACTTAAATTGATCCTTACACTTTTAACGTCAACAGTTTGGCTCTAGAAGGAGGGCCCTTTACTTGAATAATCAGCCCTATTTGCTACAAAAAAAAAAATAATCCCTTACAAAAAAAAAAAAACTATTCTAGATGATATTTCGGCATCAAGAAATAAATTTCATACCTATCCTGAACAAGCTAATATTGGAAGAGGTCGAGGTCAAAATGAAGTCGGCGACCTTTACAAGACCTTCATGGAGAAGCTATCGAAAGGTTGAGAAATGCAGTCAACAGATTGGAGCAAAACCAGACCCGCGTTCTCCTACCCAATACTGAGGTAGAGTCCCTAAAAAGGGAATGGGCTAGACAACCTCCCACCAAGAGGACTCTCCACTTTTTAGAAGAAGAAACGTCTAAAGGTCAAACTGAAGAAATCAAGAATTCTCCTGCAGTAGCAGAGCCGAGTACAAGGAAAATCAGTAGTGTGTTCGATAGGTTGGGGTCTCACCATTCCCTAACACCTTCAAGTGAGTATGTTGAGCCCCGTGTAAAGCATCCTTTCGAACAGGCTGAACTTGAAATGAACGCCCTAAAAAAGCACATTGCTAATCTGGAAGCCAAGCATAAAGGAAGTACAGAGGAGTATCTCACTAAGCGTCATTCTCCTTTCACTGAAGCTATTATCGTTGAACCTCTACCTAAAAAGTTTAAAATGCTACAACTAGCTGGGTATGAATGAGAAGGAGATCCCCTTAGTCATTTAGACAAGTAACTTCTTGGATGGAGCTACAAGGAGCAGGCGACACTATTGTTATCGTGCATTTCCATTAACGTTAGGAGATAAAGCTCAAATGTGGTTTAGGAGGCTACATCAGAGGTCCATAAAAAGTTGGAACGACCTTGCCACATCATTCCTAGCTTAGTTCATGGTTTCTAAAGTAAGAACCACACCCAAATAATGTTTGGTAAGCATCAAGCAAGGGAAAATCGAATTGCTTAAAGTTACCACAATAGGTTTAACAAAAAATCTATGGAGGTCAAAAAAATCTCTAATGATGCTGCACTCTTGGCAATTCTATCTGGGCTAAAGCCTAAGACAAGGTTTTGGTGGTCTGTACATGAAGATGGGTCTTGAACGTACACGAGTTCCTCAATCGAGCTGAAAAACATATAAGTGCAAAAGAAGCCACTTCAGATCAAGAGGAAGTCAAGACAAATCCACACTCCTCTAATCCAATGAGGGAGAAAAAACTGGATAAAGGATTCAATCATGAAAAGAGAAGACCAAAGGGAAAGAGATCATCCAAGGTCTTATACGAAACGATTCCATGATTATCATCCATTGAACACTACCTTAAATGAGGTCTTCTTCAAATAGGAGAAAAAGAGGTGTTTCGTAGACCCCAACCTCAAAAAAAGGATCGACCTAGGAAGAACCAAGGAAAATACTATAGGTATCACAGGTTGTAATGACACAACACAGATGACTACAGAAATTTTAAAGGAAGAGGTAGAGTCCTTAATTCGGAAAGGTCATTTTAGTTTGTAGCTAAACTCGGAGAAATAAATCAGGAGTCTAATCAACAACCTCACAAACCTGGAACGATTCAACGAGGTTAGCCAACTCACCAAGCTTAGAACCCAGCACCTCGAGCTGAAATCAGAAAGTTAGTAGGTAGAAACCAATACATCGAAAGATCCAAGAGGGTAAGGCACAAGCAAGCATGAGATGCACGCATTTCCCAAAATTACGATGCAGAACGTCCATAGTATGATACCAGCATGGAATCGTTATTAGAGCGGTTTGGGTTCTCAAAAAATGATTCGCATGGAGTTTTGTAGGACCAAAGTGACGCGTTGGTAATAACCATGTCGGTAACATGCATATAAATACATCGAACTCTTGTAGATAATGGAAGTTTGGTCAATGTGTAAAGAAAATAGGAATCCAAGAACGGTACCTCCAACCGTATTCTAGAAACTGCAAGGATTTTCTGGAGACCCAATTCAAGCTCTAGGTCAAATTGTCTTGATCGTAAAGTTAGGCGAGGTCGCTTGCCAAAGAAGAATCCTATGGAATTTTGTGATTGTTGACTTGCCTTCCAATTATAACGCTATACTAGGAAGACATATATTACATGAGCTGCAGGCTACAACTTCAATATATCACTATTGCATAAATTTTTCACTACAGACGGAGTTGGAGTAGTGTGTGAAAATCAAGCCAAGGCCAGGGCTTGTAATGTTGATTTACCTAGTCTTCATGTTCGAATGTTGAGGAACCAACAGAATGATTGAGCAATGGAAGCTAGATTAAAGATAGTCATTGTAGCTGACCTCACTGAGATCGGTATCGTTGAGAAATACTGAAGAAATATAAACCAACTTTTGTTCGACGATAATAAGGCAAATCCACATCTTTATCCTGGAATCCTGGTGGTTCCAATACTAATTACATGGGTCATCATTCCCAAAATTTTAGTAAATACAAGGTGTTCTCTCAACATCCATTATGCTAACACATTGCAGTGGATGGAAATTCCATTAAATTTCCTACGACAATACTCAAACGTCGTTTTAGGACTTAATGGAACACTTACCCAAGCAAAATGATCAATTAAAATCGCTGCTGAGATTGGCGAAGTCACACGCCAAATTAAGTTAAACACGAAGTTCGTGGTACTCGATTCCAATTCTCCTTATGATGCCAATACGGGGCAGACTTTGCTGTTGAACCTCAGAGTACATGCTAAAATTCTCTACACCTCATGGTGTAGGTCAATTTAAGGGAAATAGGGACGTTGCTAAGAAATGCCAAGTGAAATTTGTCTAGCTAGAAAGGAGGTATATACTTCCCTAGGAATTTATATGGCACATCGGTAGAGTCCGACCTCGGCTCATTAGACCCACGTCTAAGGGTCAAAGGGGGAGAACCTATGGATGAGCTAGACGGGGTAGCAATTGGACCAAATGATCCATTGAAGGAGCTCAGAATAGGTCAAGAGCTTCGCACATCCATTGGAGGTCAGATAATAGATTTTTTCTAATAGAACCTTGATGTTTTCGCTTGGAATCATGCGAATATGAAAGGATCAACTCTAGTGTCACTTCCCATAGGTTAGGTATCGACCTTTCAGTGCGACCTAAGCGATAGCGACGCTGACCTTTGAGCTCAAAAATGTACTAGCCTCTAAATCATGAACTGCAAAAGTTGCTTCGCAATGAGTTCATCCATGAAGTAAAATGTCCAAAGTGGGTTGCTAACCTAGTGCTTGTGAATAAAATATGGAATGGAGGATGTGTATAGATTTCACTGACCTCAACGAAGCATGTCTTAAAGATAGTTTTCCTTTTCCAATGATAGATCAGATGGTCTATGCGACGGAAGGACATGAATTGGTTAGCTTCATAGATGCATACTCAGGATATAATCAAATCCTTATGTATGAGCCAGATCAGGAGCATATTGCCTTTATTATTGATCGATATCTTTATTGTTACAAGGTGATACCTTTTGGCCTCAAGAATGCTGGAGCCACTTATCAGCGTTTAGTCAACTCTATGTTTAACAAACAAATTGGTAAAACAATGGAAGTATATGTTGATGACATGTTAGTCAAGAGTACAGAAACTAGATTTCATCAACAATATCTTGCTGAAATGTTTGGGATCTTGAGAAAGTATAGGATGAAACTAAATCCACACAAATGCACCTTTGGTGTAAGCTCGGGAAGATTCTTAGGTTTTCTTGTAAATTTCCGAGAAATTAAGTCCAACCCAGAAAAGATACGAGCCATCATTGAAATGCAAGCCTCAACAAGGTGAAATGATATTCAAAGTTTGACTGGACTAATAGCTTTCTTCATCCGCTTTATGTCACAATCAACTGATCGGTGTAAGCCATTCTTCGATATCCTATGAGAATGGAAGAAGTTCGAGTGGATTGATGAATGTTAACTCGCTTTCGATGAGCTAAAACAACAATTGGCACAACCACTAGTGTTGTCAAAACTAAGGGTAGGCAAAGTGTTGATCTTATATCTTGCAGTATATGAACATGCTATCAGCGTTGTCTTAGCTCAGGAAGAAGATGGAATACAACATCATGTCTACTATGTTAGTAATATCCTCCATGAAGCCGAGCTACGTTATTCTCCTTTAAAGAAATTGGCCTATGTCGTTGTAATGGCTGCAAAGAAGTAGAGACCATATTTCTTAGAGCACCCTATTAAGATTTTAACTAACTATCCATTAAGGAAAACATTGCAAAAGCCTGATATACAGGAGGGATGGACAGGTGAGCAGTAGAGCTTAGACAATTTGACATAAGATACAAATATTGCACCTCTATAAAAGGTCAAATGATCGTTGATTTTGTTGCGGAGTTCAGTTCGTAATCGGTAGAAGTGCTTTCTCATGGTGCTCCATGGGAATTCTTTGCAGACAAATCCTCAACCAGAATTCAGTCAGGGACAGAAGTAGTCTTGGTAGGTCCAAATCGCCAGTTATTCAGTGAAGCTTTACCGTTCGACTTCAAGGTGTCCAACAATGAGTTGAGTATAAAGAATTAATAGCTGGGATGAGAATAGAAAAATATATGGGAGTTTCTCATTTGATAGTTCACAACGACTCGCAATTTGCGGTTAATCATATCAATGAGGCCTACCAAACTAAGGAAGAAAAAATGAATAGCTATATCTAAATTGTTAGGCAAAAATTTGAGAATTTCCGAACTATTGTGGTCAAACAAATTCAAACAGTCGTGATGACGCTTTAGCTCGATTAGCCACAAGCGAAGGAATAGAAGAGTTTGATAGTGTTCCAATAGGACTGATTACTCATCCTGCTATTGAAAAACTGGAGATTGTTTCCATGATGACTAATCACAAGCCCACATGGGTGGACGAGATCAGTTCTTATCTAAGAACGAGGTTACGCCCTGAGGATCCTATTGAAGCAAGAAAACTCCTAATAAGGTCAGCAAGGTACACAATAATTGACCATGTGCTCTATAAACGAGGATATTCAGTACCTTTATTTAGATGTCTGAATGAAGAAGAAGCGATTTATGCTTTGCGTGAAGTACAAGAAGGATTATGTATAAACCATTCAAGAGGATAATTATTAGTTTATAAAATCATGCGTCGAGGATATTTTTGGCCCATTATGAAGCATGATGCATTACAATTTGTGAAAAAATGTGATAAATGTCAATGCTTGCTTTCCTCTAACATCAAGCTTCATAGTGGCTCCTTGACCGTTCTCCAAATGGGGGATCGATCTAATTGGCCTAATGCCCTCTAGGAAGGGTGGAACGAAGTTCACAATAATTGCAGTTGACTATTTTACTAAATGGGCAAAGGCTGAACCACTTGCTAAAATCACTAAACAAAGGACCACTAATTTTATATGGAAGTCTATCATGTGCAAGTTTGGAATATCTCATTCCATTGTAATAGACAATGGAAAGCAATTCGAAAATAATTGTTTCGCAAATTTTTGCCAAGAACTTGGCATACGGAAGCATTTATCCATGCCAAATCATCCTCGGCTAACAGACAAGTTGAAGCAATTAATAAGATCATCAAGCATACACTAAAGGTAAAACTCGATGCTCTTAAGGGAGGTTTGAAGTTGTGATCCCATTGGAGGTAGAAATTCCTTCCATTCGAACAAAAATGTACAACGAGAAGGGCAATGAGAAAGCTTTATGTGGAGAGTTGGACCTACTAGAGGAAATGAGTAATGAAGCTGAAATCAGGAATGTTGTATACAAACAACGCAATGCAAAGTACTACAATCAGAAGGTTAAGAAACAGGCGTTTTAGGTCGGAACTCTGGTGCTAAGAAAAAGTTTCCTAACCACTAGAGAATCTAGCGTTAGATCTTTAGGACCTAATTGAAAAGGTCCCTACAGAGTAACTAAAGCAAGGGAGCCTACGAGCTGGAAGATATAGATGGCAGACCTATGCTACACCCTTGGAATACAGAACACCTCAAAAAGTATTATCAGTAGGAAACGAGTGCACTTTGTAATGTAAATCTATAATAAAAAGTGTTTGTTCTATCAGAAATATTGTTCCTTAACATGCTGGGCTAAGATTGCATGTGCTGCAACACTTAGAGAAATTCACTTTTAAGGGAGGTATAAAGCTTTGCTCATTAGCAAGTTGAGCTAAAATTGCATGTGCTGCAACACTTAGACAAATTTCCTCTTAAGGGAGGTATAAAGCTTTGCTCGTTAGCAAAACTGAGCTAAGGTCGTATATACTACAACACTTAGATAAATCTTCGCTATAAAAGTAAGCAACATACTGTGCAAAGTAAAAGATAAACTAAAAAATCATTCATAAACAAAATAAGAATTTTACATCATTCATTTAAGAAATGTTTAAAAAATTAAATTAATCCTAAAGAAGAGCTGGGTCTTGTGGAGTTGGAATTTCATCTTCAATATCTTCATCCGCTGGGGAGATGCGAACTCCGGCTGCTTCGGATGATCTTTAGAGCTTCTTCTTTTGCTTCTCTAAAGTCTCCATCAAGAAGCCCACGTCAAAGTCTGGCCTCACCTTTCCAATGTGTTTTATAAGCTCTCCTAAGGCCACAACGTAGGCATCTTGAGCAAGTGCATCAAACTCAGGAGAGGCCCTCCAGATCTCCATTGTCTTGGAAGCTTTAGCTTCAGCCTCTTCAGCCATCTTTGTGGCCTCTTCAACTCTCTTCACAGTTTCGTCAACCCGAGCTCGCTCCTCATCAGCTCTAATTTTCAACTCCTCGACCTTCTTTTTCTCAACTGCTGCCTGTTAGGTTTCCTTTCCCTCCAAATCCTTAAAACCTCATTGTCATCCATAAAGTTCAGTTCAGATGCACATTTGGCGTCTAATTGTACTCCCATCTTTTTTAGGCGATCTTTATAATCTTTTCTTTCTCTACAAACCATGCTCGCTTAGCCTCCATGCTCTCAAACAAGCTTAAGGCTTGATTCTTTACTTGGAGCATTTTATCTAGCTTGACTTTGACCTAAGAAAAGAAAAGTAGTGTCAGTAATAAAACTAAGGAAGAATTTTAAAACTATTTGAGTTTAAATGAACTAATTTATCTGCCACAGACATAATGTACAAGATGGATCTGTGGATGTGTAGCTAAGCTAAGATGATGCCCTCATCCACAGGCATCTCGGTAAAAAATTGTTGCTCCCTCTCGTTCCAGCTCCTAGTGAGGAGGTTGACAGACTCTCTAAAAGGGGAGGGAGGTGCTACAATGGATTCCCTCGATGGGGATGGAGCTCGAAGGAAGTCTACAAAAATGTTAGGTCGATGGCCCAGTAAGTTTTCAACATTTGGCCTCTGCAAGTCTAGGCACCTTTCTTGCGACCTTGAAAAGCTAGCCCTTGTTATCATGGGGACAAAAGTTGCGGCTGAGGTTAATTTTTCAAGAGGGATTTCAGAGGAGGACCTCTCTGGAGCTGAAGTCGTGGGAGTGGGCTTAGCTAGCTTTTCGTCAGAATGACGACACTTTAAATGCTGAACCTCCTAGTCAAGTTCAGCCTCCTCTGCTTGCACAACCTCCTGAGGTCGGCTGACAACTTCAGCCTGACCAACCCTCTTTTTCCCTTTTGGCAGCAGTAGATGTTGCTTTCACGGTCTTGTGTCCTAACATCTTTTGATTTTGAGACAGTTGCAAGAGCTCTGCCTGAGGTCAAAGTCGGAGGAAGAGATTGGAACAACCACACTTGGAAGAGGTTGGAATTAAAGATGATGAACTTGCAAGACCTCTGCTCCTTTTGAAGAGCTCTTATCGTGTCAACTAACTTCTGGATCGCTGAGGTTAAGGTCATCTTCTTGTAGTCTGCAGATAAAATTAAGTAAATTAAGAGGTACTTTTGAAATGAATGCAGGGAAATATTGATGTTGTATTCACCTCGTCGAGGTGGAACTTCCACTCTCTCAACACAAAGAAGAACTCATATTTCCACTTCTTTATCGAGTAGGGAGAATCTAGTAATAGAGAACCACCCGTCCTAGGCCTAATACTACCATACCACCAATCGGTGTTCTTCACATCCTCTTTAAATGTTAAAAGGGACTTGAATTGCGCCACACTCAGCTCAAGATGACCTAATTTACTCCACAAAATCAGAGTGGCAACTAATGTCCTCTAGCCATCGGAACACGATTGAGTAGGTGCTATTCCCTAAGAACAAAATAATTTATGAATAATCCTAGGAAAAGGAAGTCTAAGCTCGACATTAAGGATAGCTAAATTTAAGGCTACGCATCCTACTAGAGGAGCGTTAGCCCAGTTACATGAGATGGGAATTATTAGTTCTACTGAGCTAGGGATATTGTATTTCGCCTTCAAACTCGTTAACATATCCCCCGTCACCACTGATTTATACGAATCTTCCCCCCACTCCTGCGAACTTCCCTTATCTCCCTTATGAGAACCGACCTCCTCCCACTCGATGTTTTGTTCTATATTTTTATGCTGGATTAGATTTTTCGAGTATATGGTGGAGATTGGGACTGGAGTAAAATCTCCCGACAGTCCAGACTTGCAAAGGATGTAGATGAAGAGGATAGTCTTCCTATTGATTGCCCCAAGAATGAATCTTAGATTTGTTTGACCTCATGCAAGTGATCTATGTGGAAATGTAGTAAAAAGAAAGGTATTTCTGTTAAGGAGAACACCTGGGGAGGGACGACCTTACTCAGAAAATAAATAAGACTTTACAGAAAAACTGTTTAAGAAAATCTTTTACTTTTTTGAAAGAGAAATCCAAGAGTAAAAGTGTGAAAACGAATGGTAAAAACATATATAAAGAGATAAGACATGAAGAGGCGCATTCTGGACCGTTAGATAAGAAAATAGAAGTGAAAATTAATGGCTAGATCCAGCTGGACGAAACGGCATCATTTTTGGCAAAACTTCCCAATGAAGCTAATTTGGGTGCATGGCAGCTCATGGAATGCTAAAAGCGACACATTTCCAGTCTATTTGTGATTGTAATAAATAATGAAACATGGAAAAGCGAGCCAATCACGTCCAAGGTCAATCCATCACCTAGGCAAGTAATGACTTGGGGTAACTGTTAACATCCGACCTATGACCTAATTAAAAATAGATTATTGCATACATCTAGTATATCTTAATCTGAGATCGGCCTTATAAGTTCAGCTCGTAACGTCGTACTTCAAAAGAACATAATGATTATAGATTCCTTATACACTGATAAAAACATCCAATCAAATTAATTATTGCATTCAGAACTTACGTCAGCGCCCACTTATTTTACCAATAGTGTAGGGTAGCTTCGCTTACTCACTAGCTCATTAATTGCTAGGGACCCACCTAAAGGACGATTTCATGATAACATGACAAACCGACCTTAGTAACCAATTGAGATATGCCAGTAATGTACATTTTAATTCGGCACTGGTGATTGAAAAGAGAGGAAAGTAGGTGATATTGGATTTTCTTTACCTATTAAAAGATGCGAGTTATCTTTGGACAATGAGAGAACATGGGGGTTTTTAAAAATATATCTTTTGATGAAACACTTGTAATTTAGAAATGATTATAGAAAGAAATCTTGAGTTTCTCTTTATTTTGCTTTCAAAGTTGACTTAAATTGATCTTTACACTTTTTAACGTCAACAAATTTCAGTACTTACTTTTTAATATTTAAGTGCTTATTTTCATGTATATTTATTATTATATTAAATGTTTTTCATTTATTTTGCCATTAAATGATTATGTTCGGTGATATGTATAACTTTTTAGAGAATATTGTATATTTTAGACCAAGCAGTAAATATCATAGGTTATTGTTTAAGATAGATAGATACTCATAATCTAGGGTGACCCACTAAGCTATTTTCATATAGAATTAAAATAGGAAAATCAAGTCTAATATACTAAATGTGTGATTTATTAATTCGCTTATTGAGAAATTACTTAGACGACGGTTAATTAAATCATGAATTCTAGTTCTTTATCTTCTTACCTTTCCTTAATTTTTAGATTTGTCTCTCCTTTTTTTTTTAGAGTTTTTAGTTATTTTTATTA
>CAIGRL010161542.1:0-10318 GCA_903798325.1 Fraxinus xanthoxyloides | reverse complement strand
AGAGAGAGAGAGAGAGTTGTGCAAGTCCAAAGTATTTGACTAAAATAAATAATTTCTATAAGGAGAGGAGGACGTTTTGAAGTAATGATTTAAATTTTACATAAGCTGATTCAACATAATCTTAAAGCATACTATGACTTTTTGTAAAGAAATAATTTTGATCAAATATAAATAAATAAAATGCTGACTTTATATCAAATAATTTAAACTTAAGAAAAATATCTCAACGATTTTTAAGTATCGTCACCCACTATTTATATCAATTGTGCACGTCTTATGCATCTGATAAAATACAGAATTTAAGCTATATGTGAATAAGCATGTTGAAACTAAAACTGATTAACAAATATATAAAGTAATTCCATTTAACAAAAAGGAATGACTCCTCTTAACTCTTTCAACAAGCATCCTTCTATCACTATCATTTATTCTCTCGTTCCATTTTTAGGGGTTTACATATTCAATTGAACTGTCAATTATTTTAAATAATAGTATAATTAATTTTTCATTTGAGTAATTGAAATGCTAATATTTTGTTTAAAATTAAATATTTTTCAATACTATATAGTTAATCTAATTCCCACCATAAAAAGTTAATTTGACTTTGAGAAATAAAATTGTTGCAAATATATTATAGTTTTTTCCGAATTACTTTCATTTTTTAATAATATTAGTTTAAAATCTTAAAAATGAGTACTATAACATGAAAAAAATAAGTAAGATTGTCTCAATTTGTTTTGAATTTGAACAAAGTTATTAAAAATTTACACGACGTTCAATAATTAGCTCCATTTCTTGTTTGTTTGATTTCAAGATTTTAGGCAGGTACTTTAATTTCATGTTTCTTGATCACCTCAAAACTACAGGAATTTTTAGTAAAATTTGCAAAACCCTTGTCTAGAAGTCATAAGCAGCATGTTAGATTTTTAGCATAGAACAAATATACAGAAATGAAGCTTATGAAATTTTGGAACAAATATACAGAAATAAGCAGCATGTTAGATTTCGCGTACGCGTACAACTGTTACAGCCTCGCCTTGAAAGAGAGAACGTACAAGAAGATGTGTACCTAATATCGCATTTGCAAAAGATTATTCACAGTGACCATCACAGAATTTGTCCACTGCAAATCCTGCAGATTACATCAAGTCGGGATTTAGAAACGAAAAGGAAAAGAACAAGAAATTATGGCATTTTTCATTCAAGACAATGCAAATCTAATCAATTGGATCAAGTATATGTCCATAACAGATTTTGACATGCATGTTCAGTTCAACTATCTCTGTTCCTTCCGTGTCAGAATTTGAGGTTCTCATCAATTCTCTTTCATTACCGGTTTATTTAACTATTTCCTTTAGATGAGAATTCACCGCGATAATCATGATGATAACAGATGTTTTGATCCACAAGACAAACAGCTTAATTTTAGTGGATACAAGAAATGAAGATTCAATTTAAAAACCATCCTTCACCTCTAAAAATTGAAATGGAAGTATACCTGAAAGATTATGTCATCAGGGATGTGGGGTAGTACTTCCCGAACTGTTTCAGCCATGGCAAGTATATTTACTAAGTTGTCGTTTGAAGATTGTGATGTTGGCCTAACACGCAAACCACCAGAACCTCTTGGGTACATGACAGAATCAGGAGAGCGAGCAGACCTGGATGTACCTGCCTGAGAGGCATTCGTAGGGAACAGACTCCATGAAGTGTCTTCAATGGAAGTCTGGGTGGCTGCAAGTTGCCTCATCACCATTTGAACTCGACCCAATCCAGATGGGCCAGCTCCATCTGAATCCAACCAACTGAAATCTCCTGTTCTCCTGTTTGGAAAATAACAAAAAAAGAAAAGACAATAATAAAGAGTCCACGGGAAGGAGTACCTGAGTAAGATACAACATATAGAGGAACAGAGAAGAGAGATGCATAGACGGTAATTAGTTTTCATCACAAATTCAGAAAGAACTGACGAGTTTAAGTTAGTTATTTCTTATGAATCAGAATACAAGAGTATTAACTATATTCGCTTTGGAAGCTAACCAGATTCGACAAACTAAACAACAAAAAACTTTTCATAACAAGACTAAACTTTGCTATATCTACTAAATTAGAGCATTACACGACTATCAATAAGCTATAACACGAGACCAGGAACTAGGGCAGCATTCAGATAAGATTTACGTTTGAAAAATTCCAAAATAAGACGCCAGATAAAATTTTAGGAGAGGCCTCATTATTGCCACATCATGTCAGGAGATAAATGTTATTGCTACTTTCTCCCATCTATGAATTTTTTAAACACGTCACATCTGAAGTAGCATAACAAAGCATAAAAATGTATTTCGACCTCCATTCACCATTTTCTGCATTCTGTGCTGGATTTGGAAAGACTCCAGAGTGCATGCCATGACCATGAAGATTTGGTCTATCAAGCCCAGCATTCATTTGACGAGCAAGCAGCTCATTGGTTGAAAATTCTGGCGCATGAGAGGTGACCCTGTTCTCTGGTCTGGACACAAAAAGTGGCCTACGACAAGTGGGGCAAGAGTAATTCTCGTTTAAACCTTGGTCCAACCTGGTATTGATATGTCACGCAGCATCCGATTTCACTTCCCATAATTACAGATTACAGTAAACATGCTTTTCAATCTGTTAAAGAGGTCATACCAGGATCTCAAACACGCAAGGTGGAAAAGATGATTGCAGGACAGCTTCTTAGCCTTAGCCATTGGCTCCTGCCATTCCCAGGGAGGGTATCATGCTTGGAGATTGAAAAAATTAAACGACACATGGAGGAAGATAGAGAGAAATTTACCCTGCAAATGGCACATTCATCCTCATATGCTCGAAGCTCTTCGCTTGTAGCATCGGAAAGTGCCCCATAAAGGGTTTCCAAAGATATCATCAGTTTTATGAAACCTTTCACGCGTTTTACAATTGCACTAAAAAGAGCCTATACATAAAACAGACTGAACATAAGTACAGATGAAAGGACAAGAAGATACCAAAGGAGCAGCTGCTACAGAAATGACCATAAGAGCAACAACAATAACGATACATATAATCAGAATTGCAGTACAAAGCAGAGAACTTTTACACGGATATTCAGGAAAAGGACTGCATCCACAAGACGAAATGCCATGCCGTGAAGCCACCAAATGTACAAATAATGGGCTACAGCCATCAACAAAGTCATCACATCAAGGAAAAACCCCAGATTTCGAATGAGAATGCCTTTCCATTCCCACAATGAACCTACAATCAAATAATTTTTTTTTAAAATTTAATAGTAACAGATCAGAAACTTTACGAGTACAGATATCGCTAAGAATTCAGAATATGGGCCTTAAAACAACACAAGGACAATATGAATGAGATAATTTTCTTTTAAAGGAAAAAAAGACCACAAAATCCTCACATTTCGCATAACAAACAAAGATTCTCATGTGGAGACTTAGAATGGAATATCTGTCAAATTTCCAGTACACGTAAAACACTTCATAAAAGGAGAAAAGGACGAAATACAGACATATGACAACTGTGACAATGTCTAAAAGTATGCTCAATCAATAAAGGAATTATTTTGGCATTTTTTTCTTACATTCATATCGATGGCTAACAGGCTTTCACAATTGAATCAGCCTAGATTTCTATTAAAGGAGGGATACTTTGTCAATCTATCAGACATACAGCATCATGCATTACAGATTATTTTTATTTTTATTTTATTTTTTTTGCAAAGAAGCAACAAACTGAACGAAGAATATCATCACCAAACATATTATGGAACCCAAGTACCAAAAATCTTCTTTATAGAGCTCATAATAGAATAATGAAGCATGAATACCCAGTAAAAATAAAACAAGCACACTTACAATAGAAATAGCATGTGCAAGCAAAATTTTCGAAAGTACCTGCAGGGGATATATCGACGAGTTTTAATAATCGGCAATTTGCACTGTCTCCTGAAGAATGATGAAGAAATATCTCAAGCAACTGAAATCCATGAACCATAATGGCCTAAAGATAACAGTCTGTCAACCCTCTGCTAGAAACTTTGATCTCCAAATGGAAATTACATAAACGATGGGTCATGGATAACTCAACATTACCTGTAGGGTCTCAAAAGCAATGCTTGAAGGCTCAATAAACAACAAGAAAAACATTGATGAACTTATTGTTCCATACGTTGTCATGCATACACTTATCCTACAATAACAGGTAAAAAATAATGTCAGAAACTTCTAATGAAAATAGCATTTAGCAATAAAGAGTTCCATAAATATTAACTCAGAAAATGTTGATTAATCTTGTAAGAGGGGAAATCTTGATATTGGGATAAAACAATCTAACTCAATAACTTCATCCCATTGTTCAAAATGGCAAAATAATCTGCAGGGTGTCTAACATACTAAACAAGTGTGCTCAAGATTACTGATTGATGTACTCTACCATTGCATTGACAATATCCATGTGCATATTTTTCTGGTTCTCTTTCATGCATGGCTGTATAAAAACGGTTCCACAACCTCATCATAAAAGCAAACTTTAATCTGAAAATAGTGACACTTCCTCTCGAGTAGAATTCATCTGGAACATATGGTCACTACTGGGTTTGCCATACAAGGGAGTGGAAGGCAGAATGATCATAAATGAGACAGAAGAATCATGTCTAAATTATCTTAAGAATATAGCCTGAATGCAAGTACATGGCAAACCAAGGAAACAGGGTGGCAAGCATCATAAACTTTCTGAATATTGTCTCAAATATGGACTTTGATGGCCAATATACAGACAGACTTGGATAATTTCTGGCAATAAGAGCTTTACGAAAAGGCTTCCAGATACTAATATAGAACAGGCTTGTTGGAGNACACTTCCTCTCGAGTAGAATTCATCTGGAACATATGGTCACTACTGGGTTTGCCATACAAGGGAGTGGAAGGCAGAATGATCATAAATGAGACAGAAGAATCATGTCTAAATTATCTTAAGAATATAGCCTGAATGCAAGTACATGGCAAACCAAGGAAACAGGGTGGCAAGCATCATAAACTTTCTGAATATTGTCTCAAATATGGACTTTGATGGCCAATATACAGACAGACTTGGATAATTTCTGGCAATAAGAGCTTTACGAAAAGGCTTCCAGATACTAATATAGAACAGGCTTGTTGGAGAGGTCCAAAGTGATATGACCAAACAGGTCTTGAAAGGATCCTCCGGAAAATGAGATGGCATTGGTTCTCTCATGAATATCATAACATGGTCAGTGCAATGCCTCATGGAAGTAGCCCGAGCATACTACCTTAAAATATCAGTGCGTGTGCATGAGTAATTAACAATTATTAAAATTTCCAGTAACTAAAAGAAACCTATATGGCTGTACACATATTTATATACAACAAATCAAAAGGGGTCAAGTGGGTGCAACACACATGCCAATGTTCATACATATTTTGTTTTGCAATTGTTACGAAAATTTTATAAATCCTAGACCAAGCTCGAGGAGCTGTCAATGGTACATTTCAAACGCATTTGATGTTCTCTATTTACAAGTAAAGGTTTAAAAAAGACAAGTCCACATGCTGTGAAGGCAATAACAGAAGTTTATACACAAACATGCAACAGAAGGGGCAGCAGAAAATACCAGAGCAAATCGACAAAGAAAACAAACAACAATGCAGAATATACTCGAAAGTATGTCCATGGAGTTGCAGAAGGAGAAGTGTTCAAACGTTCAAGTCGCTCCCTGGCTAAAGCTTGGAACATCTGCACGATAAGTAAATTTATTAATTAAGCTCTCATGTGTGATATCTACTACTTGAAAGCATATATTGATGAATACCTTTAGAAAAAAGAGCACAGCCAACCAAGTTGACCATAGACCTGCTTGAGATATTGTTGGCAGGACTACTAGTGGAAGAAAAGTTCCCTGTTGAAGCACTCATCAGTATACAGAGAAATATGTTCTGGAGAAATGTTTATGTTTCACTCTATAAGCAGCACGTGTGTCGTTTCCATCCCTATTTTAAGATAACTCTAAAACTGAATCATGGGAACTTGATTACATGAAATACTACACCATCTAGAGACAGATAAAAGTCCTATAATAAAGGTATCAAACCACTGCCAAACAAACACATTAAATTTATAAAAGCATACCTAATCAACTAGCTCAAGTAGCAAATCTACTTCTAATACTTCTAGAATATTTATCAATTTGCAGGTTGCCAACAGGTAATGCTTTATTTAAGAAACTCTCTAAAAACTACAACAAAATAAATGTCAACCCGTGAAAATTTATATTAAAAATTATGAGCGCCTTAATATTTCTTTAAAAGAACTGTGTATAATGCAATTATTTCAGATATGTCAAGAAAACGCTAACAAAAGCCCCAAGAAGGTCGAGCTTTAAATAAGTTCCGAATAGAACCTTCACAGTGACTGCTGCAATTAAAGGTGAAAATTGTAAGGCAAAGTATAGCCACAAATACATCTAATAGCTACCCCATAAAGTATATAGTTTACAGATTCAACAAAATTTAAGAATTTAAAATCTCAACTTTGTCTAACAAAGATTAAAATTCATAAAGAACCTCGTGTAAGTAATTTTTCTCAACTGACCAAGTAATGTCCTCATAAACAATATTGCAGATCATCCCCATTCTAACAGTAGCAGAATGGTTGCCCAATAATTCCCATGAAATAATTAACAAATGCATATAGTAAAATTAATGAGGTCCATATTCAGTCTTCACCGTTAAGTAAAAAATGAGTAAAAAAAATAAAGCACGGAGAGAAATTTGTCAATAAAAAATTCTTCATGTTGCTAACCAAAGACCTTACCTTGTAGATAACATAATTAAGGAGGTGTCCGACTAGCTTCCGAATTTCAGAAGGGTTCAACTCTGAAAAGAAGATAGTCTGCATGAAGAAGAACATATTGCCTATGAAAACGTCATCACTGTACAAGCCTTACGTCTTCCTATAAAACATCAATGCTGCTTGAAAGTCAATACAAACTGACATAGTGAACTAAAGTGCAGACCCAGATCCGTTTCATATCAGCTGGCACTCTATATTGTCAATCAGGCTTAATTATGCTATTACTATGCCTACACTTGGCAAATTTATAAATGCTTTATAAAGAGGAATATTAGTGGGTCACATGAAATATGTAGATAATAATTAGTAGTTATTAATGCGCGGATGAAATTAAAGTTTGACTTTTATTTGACTGAATTTAAATAAACTATATATAAATTTCTATCTAAATGAAGGTATATATTATGCCAAATAGTCCTAATAATGTAGATCTTTTAACCATGAAAGCAGTGAAGAAGCTAGGAAACTTAAAATCCTACATGCAATAATTAAATTATCCTACTAATTCATGCTTAGTACAACTTCTCGCTTAACATGTTAAAGAAAAATTGGAAGTCATGTAACCTGTTCTCTTATGTAAGTCCCCAGTTAGATAGGTGTTAGCTAATCCATCATTTTCAACATACTCGATGGTATGTTGACATGTCCAAATTGGCATTCCAGAGATGCCTACATTTAGACGTGACATAAACAGCATAATACCAAACGAGCTACTTAATTGAAGAGAAGGAAAACAAAGCAAGCCCAAAAGACGAGCAGTAAAGCTCATGTTTGTCCACCGATTAGTTTAAGATGCAGGTACTTCCCCTTGACAACATTGAATTTTTTTTCACGTTCTTTAATGTAATGCGAAGAAGGAACCTCTGAAATGAGGGAACTCAGTCCCTGGAAAAGGTCGTTGAGGATTCTTTTTTTTTTTCCTAGTGAAAACTTGTTATAACTATTTCAAGCTTCACTCTGCCTCAACACTAAAAATAACTAGCTTTGGATAAAAGAGCTGAAAGACTTCGTTTTCAGAGTACTTAACTTCTTCTAAAAGAAATTTATTCTCCAATTTCAATCCCATGTTCTTCAAACAGGTGAAAGTCTAGCCATGCACTTGATCGCTTCTTTGACGACAGAGAATAAATATAGCAGCTGATGAAATGTTTTATTCCCGACTTTATATTATATTTTCATTCTTGAAGAATTTCAAAATAATAAGGAACTGAAACCACAAACAAAAAAAAAAAAAAATCCTATCCATTTGTAAAGCCACACGAGTCAATTTTTTAGGCTTCATGTATTAGAAACCAATTGATGTCAATTCAATCACGAGAAAGATCAAAAAGCACGCATCTCTCAACTTAGCATTCGTAAAAAATTGTTAGTTAACACAAAGTTAATGTGTTATTTTAGAAGTGAAGAGTTTATGATGCAGGAAACAAGCATAAAACTAAAACAACCCCATCGTGTAAGAAAGCCAACAACGTCCAGATACAATCGCGCAGTTAGGTTAGTTGCTAAATCAGAACTATAAACTTTCATGCCAACCATGGAAATTGATAATAAGAAAACAGAATTTAACCATAATATGTTTACAAGAAACACTCACCTTCAGACATAAAATTACCATGATAATAACATTAAGTGCAAAGCTGGCGACCAGTGCAAGTGTCGCATTCCCTGAATTAATAAAATCCTCAAAATTCAACCCATCAATTTGATATTTCTCTAGTGACATTCCCATCCAACATTGGAGGCCAATGAAGCTCACAACGGTACAGATCACCGAAATCGACAAAAAGTTCACACCCATGGGAAACAAATGCAGTTCTTACACCACAATCAACATTCAATTTTATCATGAGAACCAAATTAGCATGTCTCTTTGCCAGCAAAACTGATCCAAGAATGTATGGAGAGGCACAGACTTAACTAAGCTCCCAAGAAGAAATCCTCTCACATTATTGAGGGAACCTTCACGGCTGAAAAGAAGAAACTGCACTACAATTAAGATAGTACATTACTAGAACTGAAGGAAGAAAGAAATTGTTGCTCTTTTTATAGCAGTTAAGGAAAAACAGTACAGGATAGATCGGACATCAAAACAATAAATTGCAGTCAGCAACACTAGTTTCTTCTCTAGTTATTTACTTGCGCAGTCAGCAAAACTAGTTCCTCCTCTCTCTCTTTCTTGATTACACACTTTTACATGCTGGCATCACTAACTGAGTTATGTCTACACCAGCATTTCTATCAACAGCGCCAAATTTGTTGTTAGTGTAAATTACCATGGTAGACGAAGTGATGCAAAATTTTGAACTAAGATTCTTAGGTTTCATTTTTGTTGCTAAAATTTTACTTTTCAAAAAAATGAGCGGTTAAAATTAATGTTTTGATTTTGAAAAGTAGAATTTAAGGAGACAAAAATGAATCCAAAACAGAGGCTAAGTTCAGTCGTCCAAGTGACATTTAGCTTAAAGTTCAATATCCAGCTGTGTTTTTAACCAGACCTCTAATTATGAGATGGGCATCTAAACTATAAGCACACAAATAATTACAGATACACCAAAATCATACGAAGTAATAACATCCCTGTTTTTATTCTGCTGAGTAGAAAATCCTTAACTCAAAGCAGTGAAGCAATGGTATTCCCGGAATTTCAGATGTACAAGTGGTAAGCAGTAATTGTAAGAGTCAAATCACAGTTGATTGTAAAAAAAAAAAACCCTGGTTATGACAATAAAAAACATCAAAATATAAGAGCATTTAAAAGATTAATAACAAGAGTATCTATGAAAATGAACATCACTAGTCTATGAAATATATCTTCCAGGAAAAGAAAAACATTTTCCACGCAATGATGAAGCAGCTACCAAATTGGATAACTATAAGTACAACTGAACCAAAATCAAGACAGCGGAAATTGAATAATTGCCATGAAGAGTTTGAATTGAGAAAAGTCAAAGCAGCAGCACAAAACCCGAATAAACACAGTATTATGCAATCGATGAAGAAAAGAGAGACACAAAAGTTGAGATACAAGTCAATCAATTGCATCAAATGAAAAAGTGAAAATTTTATCGACAAATCAATCGACGTATATATGAATAAATCAAATGACTAGAATCGATATCAGAAATCTTACAAATTTCTAAAGATGTGAAGGCGTCGACAAATAGCACCTGTGATCCTTCACATTCTTCAGAATTTTTGCGGGAAAGTGAACAATGATATACCTTTATCTTGTGTCCTCTTTCTTGGTTGGGATCAATTAATTACCGTAGCGCTAGGAATGCCATCTTTTTCTCGGTGTAGCATAACATGATGACCTGTTTGGTACTACAATTGATTAATTGAGCCCCTGTTTGGCTTACGAGAGTGTTTGATAAAGATTAAAATGAGATTAGAATTAAAAAATTAGTTGTTATGGTTGATTTTTATTAGA
>CAIGRL010161504.1:0-10034 GCA_903798325.1 Fraxinus xanthoxyloides | reverse complement strand
ATTTAATTAATTTGTTAATTTATTTAGAAAAAATAAAATAATTTAATTAATTTAATAAAAAAATAAAAAATTATTTAGTTTCGGTTCTTGGTCTAGACCCGAGACCCGACCCAAACTCATCGGTTCTTGATTCGAGTACCTGTTCGGGTATTTAACTTATGAAGAACCGCTCGATTCGGGTTCGGGTTCTGTTCAGGACTTTTGGATACCCTTAATTTGCAATATCAAATAAGAAGACCAAAAGGGTCAGAGGAAATGTATTATTGATATTAAAGGTAGTTCAGTTGCTATAGGAGAGTGGTTAAGAAAAAGTTGAAACGCATATTCAGTAATCAGAATTACCCTCCAGACTTGACTGAAGTTGTTTATTATTAAAACTTACTTCGGGAGCTTAAATTTCATTCCAAATGCTGAAAATGGAAGTATACCCAAGTCATTTAACTGTCCTGTCTTCACGTCCTATTTTGTGGGAGTGATAATTCTGTAAATGTCTCTGTGCGCGCCAGCCTTCTTTGCTTTTTGTGAATATATCTATCAATTTGATATATTTTCTCTCTCTCTCTCTCTCGTAATGTATCTTGTACTCTGTAGATGGTATGTAACAATGTCTTACATCTCTTACATGGGTTTGCTAGCACACAGTTCTACTGGTCAGATTAACTATTAGATTTATACTTTCTTCTGGATATATGTCTATCTAAAAAAATTTGTTGTATATTTCTGGGATGAGATTGATTTAAAAAGGTCTATTGGTCTCCAGCATCAGAGGGAATCTGCAGATGCTGTTGTATTTTTATTCTCTGTCTCTATATCGTGGGTCAATCCCAAGATAGAATGCCTAGTTTACTTCGTATGCATATTTATTGTGATTTTGAAGATCAAAAATAGATCTGAGTGATGTGATGTTCATGCTGTTGTGCAGGATGCCCATGAATTTTTGAACTTTTTACTAAATGAACTCGTTGACATACTGGAGAAAGAATCCCACAAAGCGACAAGCTTGCCACAAACTTCCTCTGCTGAGCATGTTGCAAATGGGTTCAATAATGCTCAGGTTAATGGTTTTAAGAAGGAACCATTGGTTACATTGGTGCACAAGTATTTTCAGGTAAGTTGTTGCAGGTTCTATTGTAGTTCGAATTTAAAAAATTATTCGATTTTCATGTTCTATTTTTCATAAGCCAGTTGTGTTTAGCCAGTTCAATGTTTTGACAGTTGGTTAACAGTGTAATATGAGCCTAAATTCTTGAACTTGTTAATATATCTTAATCATTTGGTAATTTCTGAAGCTCTGAGGTTGTCTAATGTTTTGGAAGATGCTCGCTAGTTAGACTAGCTTCTCATCTGTTGATCTCGACTTTTACCTAAATACAGGGCATTCTCACCAATGAGACTAGGTGTCTTAGGTGTGAGACAGTTACAGCAAGGGACGAGACGTTCTTAGATTTGAGTCTTGATATTGAACAAAACAGTTCAATTACTAGCTGCCTCAAGAACTTCAGTTCTACAGAGACCCTGAATGCTGAGGATAAATTCTTCTGCGACAAATGCTGTAGGCAGGTGTCTCTGTCCATTCATAATATCAAGCATTAAATGACAAAACAGAAACTCAGTTTTTTTCCATTACCTTAATGCAGTTTGCAAGAAGCCCAGAAGAGGATGAAGATAAAGAAACCACCACATATCCTGGTCATTCATCTTAAGCGTTTCAAGTACATGGAGCAACTTGGTCGATACAAAAAGCTGTCATATCGTGTTGTGTTCCCACTGGAGCTGAAACTGAGCAATACTATGGAAGATACCGACTCTGAGTACTCTTTGTTTGCTGTGGTAGTTCATGTCGGGAGCGGCCCAAACCATGGACATTACGTCAGTCTTGTCAAAAGCCACAACCACTGGTTGTTCTTTGATGATGAAAACGTGGAGATGATTGATGAATCTGCTGTCCAGACGTTTTTCGGATCAGCTCAAGAATACTCAAGTAACACAGATCACGGGTATATTCTCTTCTACGAGAGCCTTTCTGCTGCCAGGAGCTGAACAAAAGGTTGTCTAACCTTGAAACATTTTAATCAATTTTTTTCGAAAGGCATCTGTGTTATTTTTGTTTGTTTTCTGTTTTCGCCTTAAAATCCCGGACTGCCTCAGGACTTAATTTCGATGTACAGGGAATATCAGTGTTAGTACTGACAATAAAACAGGTGTATACTTGACAAGATAATCGATTCACTGTTTCTTAATACGTATTGTACGTGCAGAATCCCAGTAATATCCTCGTAGAGTATTTTACCTGTGTTTACATAAAATTTTGTGAAGCTGTATTTTCTTTGGTATTTGGAGATAACATTCATTTATTCATTAAAAAAGGAGAAAGAAACACAGTAAAAAGAATTAAACAATTCTATCGTAATCGACTGTTAAACTTTCATAAATCATAAAATTGAAAAAGCAAAATAATAAATAAAAGCAAAATTATTTGACTAATCAATCCGTCTTTGATGGCGGGCGCAGAAAGTTGAGATCTTGCCATGAAAAGTAGGGCTGTCGATAAATGCTTTTTCGAAGCAATTCGCTGAGAGCTTCGAAGCAATATGGCAACAATGTCCATGCAATGCAATATATCTCGAAAAGAAAGAAGATATCAGGCCTCTTATGCAACCATCTGCATTTATTAAAATCATCGAACAATCACGGTTCTGATGGACTCGTGACGGATGACGGATGGCTAATCCACCATTGAAACATGTGAACGTGCAAATAAGGAACAAGAAAACAAAGAATTTGCTCTTCTTCATCGTTGAATCTTCAATGCAAAAGCTGATTATCTAACTTTTTGACTTCTGTCGTCAAGAAAATACATGTTAAATATATAGTATGTTCTACTAGAGAATTGAGTTCTTGATTGACTATAATACATTTAGGTAGTTGAAATTCGCTAGGATTGGAATTGGAATTGAATGTTATAATTATAAATTAAAACAACAAGGAAAGCAATACAAGAAGTCTAATTAATTTACAACATTATATCTAACAAGTGTTATAGGAAAAATAATAAAATAAAAAATCACTATTGTAACGACAACACTATCAAAGCTGCTTTTGTTTTATTGATATATGGATTTCAAGTGAGAGCATAGACACGGAGCGAAACTACTTTTTATATATTTATAAATTATAATTATATCTTCAATTATAAGTTTAATGTTTTTTTGAAAAACCACTATAGTCCCTTTTTATATATAAATCGAATATTTTAAGATACAAAAGTTTTTGGTTGATAAACAAAAACGGGAGCGACATATATTTATAGTAACAAATAAGTTTACACAATCAATAATTCACAGACATAACAATGATTAGTCCTTATTTATAAAATTTTGCTAAATTTTATCGATAGATCAAACTTTAATTTAGCTATATATTTTCTGAGATTCACAACTTTTCAACCACGTATTTCATTAACATTAATCAAAAACTGCTAAATTTTTATCGAGAGTTTTGTCGAACAATTCTTAATGACAAATAACTTAAAAACGTTAATTATTTCTTAAGAGAAAAATTTCAAGCAGCAACGTCTGTCCCACAAGTGATCAACCAATGCCTTAATCGAATCAGTGCTTAGAACGATTGGTCAAGTATAATAACTATGCTCCAAATCACATCCGATTTATCAAAAATGATGAAGATGACACAATAAATTTATTTATTTTATTAATTATGCTGCACCCTAGGGATAAAAAAGAAAAGAAAGGAAGGAAGGAAGGAACGATAGTTCGTAAAGAAAGGTAGATTCATTGGGATTAAAAAATTCTCCAGCGCACCAAGGAATAATAAATTGAAAAAGGCTTGGAGATAAAACCTGATAATGGTGGTAAGTGGTAACGAACAGTTTAAAGCAAACTCCAAGTTGAAAAATAAAAAAAGTATATGGGCTGACCACAAAAAGGGACCCCACACGAGGACCAAATCAGAACAAAGTACGGAAATTAAAAAAAGGGAAAACTGCAGCAAGGGTCCCTAATCATTTTCATTTTTATAAATTTTACCCTAATCTTCAATTTGTACAAGCGAAGATCTCCAACCTTTCATAAATATGCATATAGAGTCCAATTGGATGGAAACCATCCATTTGACCTTTAGTTGGCCAACAAAAGTGAATTTTGACCAAATTGAAAGAGGTAAAATGATGACTTTACAATTTCCACATTAAATAAATAAATAAGAAAAATGCTTCTCTCCTTCGAGCCCCTACCCCTGTCCCCTTTCCCACATTATCTCGTTTTCCGGCTAATAACTTCATCGACACCATCGTTCGATTATAGTAATCTATCTCACATGAGCCGCATCATAAACTACTACCACTACCATCAAACCAAAACCAACCGATTTTGACCTTCGTTTTTTAGTTGCTGGAAAAACCAATTTCTAGGATAAGATGATTTTGGTAAATTTCTTGTATTTCATAGTAGGATTGCAGCAAAAACACCATGACAATCGAGTAATCAAACAGCAAGCCGGCATGCGAGGCTTGAATGTGTCTTGACTTTTCATTTTCCTTGTTAAATGGAGCTAGAGCACCATTAATTAGGTTTTACTTTTAAATGGGTAGGCAAGATTTTCGTGGTTAATTTTGGTTTGATGGTGGTAGTTGGTTTTGTTGAAATATGTTGCTGGTGTGGTAAAAGGTGTAGCAATCGTGGCGACGGCCCCAAATGGGGATAATTGCAGCAGCAGTGATGGCAATCCCAAGGAGAGATAATTCCGATCGGAAGTTTTGTTAAGATTAGAGAAATTTGTGGTGGTTATGACCGTGGCAGTAGGTGGTGGCGGCTCTGATTTTGGTTTGGGAGGACTGAGATTAATAGTTTTTTTTGTTCTTTTATTTTTCTTTTGTTTTAGTTATTTTTATTGTTTCATGGGATATAATAAAAAATTTACCATTTTACTAATTTTATTTTGGTCAAAATCCACTTTCTTGGTCAACTACCGACCAAATGGATGGTTTCCATTCAATTGGACTTTAAGTGCATATTTATGATAAGTTAGGAACTTTTGTTGGCATAAATTGAAGGTTAGGGGACTGTTACTGCAATTTTCCCTAAAAAATAAATATAAATTCCTTTTTCTTGTGTCTTGTGAGAAGCCTGACACCTTTGAAACAAGAATGGTCAAGTGATGAAACAGCTGTAATAACATAAAACAAACAGAGACTACCTCTGACTGGCTGTGTCCTTTACTCTAGTACAAAACAATAAAGAAATAATAAAGACAACAAAGTCAATAAGGGGAGGCCAAACCCCAATGCCTTTGGTCTCTTGGCACCCATTCTCGCCTGCACCAACGAATATATTACCCCTTCCATAACACCTGTTACTATTTCCTTTTTCTGGTTATTTTCTAATTTTGTGATCTTTACATATTTGTTTCATTTATACACAACCATAGTTGTCTGCGTAAGGATTATTTTAGAAGCATAGTCAAATCATATCAGTAGCCCACGGATTTTTTTCCTTCTTGATTTGGGGATTGGTGGATCGGTAAGTGGGTTTTTTATTTTAGGATTTCCATGTGGTGATTTCGGTTATTTTCTTGTTTCTTGAAGAAAAATTGAATATTGAATGCGTTTCTTATTTGGATTTTGATTATCAAGAACCTTTCTTCTTTTTTTCTTTAAGTTACAGGTTGTGGATTTTCAGCTTTTAAGTAGTACGAGGTAGATGTTGAATTGTAGAGGAGAGTGAGGTGAAGCTTCTGAATTATATGGATAATTTATGCTGTTTCCCTCAGGTGAGATTATTGTTAACTGCTGTGTTATTGAGAGATTTTGCAGTTCTGCCATATTCATATTTTAAGTTTCTTTTAGGTTTTTGAAACGAATTTTTGGTTGTCAATATATAGTTTGTCCATTTTTTTTCATGTTTTCTCAAGGTTTTTGCTGACTTATGAGGTAAGTTCAATTTTGATTGTGGTATAATTTCCTTGACATGTCCTTGGGATCCTTAAAGTGTGCTTATTACATGGGTTATGTCGGTATGAACGAGGGTTAATGACTTATGAGTTTAGATATATGCCTTTGGTATAGTTACGAATTATTATTACATCAGATAAATGTGGAGGTACAACTAACATAGAGAAACCGAGGAGGGAAGAATAGTTTGTTTTCATGTATGAGATTTGATGCTCGATTTGAGAATGAAATTATTGGTGAAGAGAGGCCCTCATGCTTCAACTCTTTGATACTTATCTGGAGTGGTTTAAAAATCAAATAAGAGACTCCGCCTATATGAATTCTGTTTTCGACAGAAGCACAGACTCATATTTGGGTTGACAATTAACATGGTATTAGAGATCATTTTTTGTTTTTTCCTACTACTCATATCTGCACCACTAGTCCTTGTCGCACAGCTTTGTCCCATTCAACAATTCCCTGTTTGGAGATTGGCCTGTGATTTCTGTGTTTATTTTATTCTAATTCCGAGGGAGGAACTTGAGTAAGGAAGGAATTAGATTTGCTTCTTCGACATGTGAATTTTTTTTTGCTTCGGTTATTCTTTATTTCTTCTATAAGATTCTGATGAATTTCAAAGTTCAAGTTCTTCTTTTCCTTTAGCTTTCAGGAGGACGTTCCTCTTTTGGCTCTGGGAAGGGAAGAAGCCAGCAGGGACCTGTCAAATATGGATTCAGTTTAGCAAAAGGAAAAGCAAATCATCCTATGGAGGATTACCATGTTGCTAAATTTTTACACACGAATGGTCGTGAGCTGGGACTATTTGCCGTTTTTGATGGACATCTAGGTGATAGCGTGCCAGCTTACTTACAGAAGCATCTGTTTTCCAATATTTTAAAGGAGGTTGGTTACTCTATGAAAATCACGTTTCTACTATGTGGTATGTTTATATGAAAGAACTGTTGTTTGATCAAATTGATATAATTACTCCTGCAACTTTAAAAAAATGGTTTGTTAAAAATGATTTGTTTTAAGTGCTGGGAAAAAGGTATCCAATTAGTCTGTTCACCGCATTGAATCATTACAGGACGACTTTTGGTCCGATCCAAATACTTCTATTGCGAAAGCCTATGAAAGAACCGATCAGGCAATTCTCTCGCATACTCCTGACCTGGGACGAGGTGGGTCCACTGCTGTAACTGCAATTCTTATAAATAGTCGACATTTGTGGGTAGCCAATGTTGGAGATTCACGAGCGGTCCTTTCCAGAAAGGGGCAGGCTATACAGATGTCAGTTGACCATGAGCCCAACACGGAGCGGGGTAGCATTGAAAACAGAGGTGGATTTGTCTCTAACATGCCAGGTATTGTGATATATAGATTATTTCGTCTTAGTCCTTGCAATTATCCACTAATCTGTATTAATGATATTTCTTCTAAAAGATATGGTTAACCCCGAGTTGCCAATGTAAGAACCAATTGCAGACATGCGACACCACCCTAAAGATAAAAAGAGTCGCACAATGATGATAGAAATTAGAAATATTACTCTATCCTGCATGCGCTGTTGACTTCACTGACTTGAGAAATATATTCTTTAGACCAAATAATGGGTGGCGTTGTACAATTCCAGGATCTTATCATTGTCTAAAACGGGAACCTCAAAAATTTGCATGAATTTTATAATGTGATGTTATTGAATTATAGCTATCTCATGTATATATATTGCTGAAATAAGCATTTCGGATTATTTAGAACACCCATGTTATATTGACTCTGCTCTGAGACAGCTTATCTCAACTGGAGACCAGGCATAGTGACCTAAACTGGGGCAATCCAATTATTGCCATTCTCGTAATATAAGATTGAACTATGCCTATTTCTCTCAACTTCTCTCAATGCAGGGGTCTGGTTTTATATGGTCATGTCAAAAATATTTCTTTTGGTTTAATATGTGGGGTGGCTTTTAATTCTGATGGATATATAGTTCATTCTCTGGGAAAGAGTTAAATCTATTTTGGATCTGAATTATGACTGGTAACTTTCACCAAAATAATGGATGAAAGTTTCACTTTGAGTAAAGCTGATTGCATAAAAGGCAATTATATGATACTTGGCATGTAGATTTTTTTTTCCCCTCGTGGTTTCTGAACCTTAGAAGCTGAATGATAGCAATTGGCTAGAGCTAGAAAATTGCATCAGATAAACACTATCGGAAAGGTGAAGTCACTATCTGAAAGGTGAAGTCTTAAGCATTTACTTGAACTGGGAAAGGTTCTGGAAAAGGATAGGTTAAGCGGACGAGGTCCAAATGGTATATGCAGTGAACCTATTAGCACGTGATTAATGACATTTGAATATATGTATTGGGGGGTATCCGTCTGTGTTATATGCTATAAACTTGTCTGTGGTTTTAGGTTAAGCAATTTTGGAAGACAGCATGCTTGGTGGTGAATATGTAGATGATTTGCATGATATGTTGATAAAATAGGATATGCACGACCACTTCACCCATCCATTCTTCTACTAACAATCTCGGTGATTTGTTGATAAAATAGTTTTTCGATCTTTGTACTTTACGCTCAAATTAATCACTTTTCAAGAATTGCTCCTGCAATTGATAAATATGCATACATAATTCATTTACTAGATAAGACTCACTCTTGTGCTAACACGTTTATTTCATTTGATTGCGTTCTTGTTCTTCCTGAACTTTTGGATGAGATCAAATCATTGCTGTACTCATGTTGAGATGGAGCATATTTTGCTTGGTGTACAATCATATTATTTTGGACTGCTCAAGGTATTCAAATCATTAAAACGTGTTCTGATGCTTCTTATTCCAGGAGATGTTGCACGAGTGAATGGCCAGTTGGCCGTTTCTCGTGCTTTTGGAGACAAAAACTTGAAAACTCACCTGCGGTCCGACCCTGACATTACAAATGCTCAAATTGATGGTTACACCGAACTTCTTGTCCTTGCTAGCGACGGTTTGTGGAAGGTGCGTACTTGCTCCCACCTTTACGGGTTCCATCTCCTTCTTTTCCTTCTGGATTTATAACCAACCCCCATATTTGGTTCCTCTTGGTTGTGGATGCTCCAGGTAATGTCGAATCAAGAGGCCATTGATATTGCAAAGAAGATCAAAGACCCCCAGAAAGCAGCCAAACAATTAGCAATGGAAGCATTGAACAGAGAAAGTAAAGATGATATCTCCTGCATTGTTGTCCGCTTCAAGGGGTAAAATGCACAATCTTACCGTTCCATGCAGCTTTTGTACATTACGCGGTTACCAGAAGACATTATTTGGTAGGCTGCAGATGTTCGAAATCCCAAAGAATCCAGTACAAGAATCAAATTTATTCCTAAAGTCTGTGAAAATGGTCTCGTCCCCTCTTATATTAAGATACTCTTTTATTGTCCAGTTTATTGTTGGTTGATTTCTTCAGAGTAGAATATCACTATAATTTTTTTTTTCATAATTCAAAGCCGGGTTGCATTTGTTATAATCAAAATAGGTTAGGCGTTCTCTCTTTCAGCCATACATCAAGAAGATAGCCATTTTGGCTGTGCTTCAGTGTTTGTGTGAGGATATGGATTGCCAACCGTTCAATATTCCATCACTATCGTAGGTTTCTACTTAGGGTGTGTTTGATTCGGTACATTTTCCCTGGAAGTAGGAAAATATTTTCTTACTTCTANTACTCTTTTATTGTCCAGTTTATTGTTGGTTGATTTCTTCAGAGTAGAATATCACTATAATTTTTTTTTTCATAATTCAAAGCCGGGTTGCATTTGTTATAATCAAAATAGGTTAGGCGTTCTCTCTTTCAGCCATACATCAAGAAGATAGCCATTTTGGCTGTGCTTCAGTGTTTGTGTGAGGATATGGATTGCCAACCGTTCAATATTCCATCACTATCGTAGGTTTCTACTTAGGGTGTGTTTGATTCGGTACATTTTCCCTGGAAGTAGGAAAATATTTTCCTACTTCTACTTTTTGACTGTTTGATAGGCTAAATTTTCCACGGAAAATGTTTTCCTCCCTTTTCCTAGGTACAACCCTTTGATGCACAAAAGGTGGAAA
>CAIGRL010161473.1:0-23310 GCA_903798325.1 Fraxinus xanthoxyloides | reverse complement strand
TCAGATCGATGTCCCATGTTGTAACACATGACTCGACCTCTATATGATATGCAAATATCAAAATATTTATTGGTCCTTATTAATGATATTAACAAGCAACTAACAAACAATATGCATAAAATATCAAAATTGATAATAAAATGAATGTCACATTCCACAACTTTCTCAGAGTCATCTAATGCTTCTACATCATTCAAATATTGACGAAACACTATAGGTTTATTGCTGATATTCAACAAATTCTTTGTGCATATTAAGGCATCAACCATTTTTCCACTCAATGAATTCTTAAATAAGTCAAGAATCCGACCACTCGTGGAATATGCCGACTCTGAAGGCACCGTAGATATTTGAATTGCTAATACATCTTTGGCAATTTTAGAGACACGATGAGGAATATTCATTTGCTGTAATATACACGAAAGATGTCTTAAAACATGAAAATGTGCAATGCAAAGCACTATAGTCAACCTATTGAGGTGGAATGTTTAGATTACCAAGTCTAACCAGGTGAGTACTGTATTGTGCACTCAAGTGCAAACAACATGAGAAAAATACTAGATAAATAACAAAAAAAAAAGTGCAGTTTGATTTGATTTTTGCGATTTTTAAATTTTGAAATATAAATCAAACATTTTTGAAATGGTTTGGCTTAGTTTGAGAGAAAAAACCACGGGTTCACGTGGACCCAGACCAACGACTTCGATTTTTTTGTGCTGCCATGGGTGGCAGTGTGATTTATTGGTTTTGATTGGGGGTGGGGAAGATGGAGAGTTTATACATGTTTTGATTTTTTGATTTTTTTAATTTAATTTTTAACTTATTTTATGTATAAAATGTAAGGCTACCATTTTACCCTTCAAAAAATGATCTAAATCTGGTCAAAGTCAAAGTTCTTGGTCAACTAACGGTCAAATGATTGGAACTTATGCGTGAATTTATTAAAGTTTGGACTGTGGATGGTGCAAAGTGAAAGTTAGAGTAGAGTCTACAAAAAACTCAAAAGTTTGAAATTCCTGTTGTAGTTATCCCTAAAATAAATATATTTCCCCCCGTACCCCTACGCTACCTTACCCTACCCCACCCCAATCCATCAATTGTTAATGGCCATAAGACAAGACGTGAACAATGTGACAATATTAAAAACCTGTTTGAGCCCCATGTTTTATGAAAAATACATTTTGAAATAGTAATTTGATAGATAATGTGTAGTTAAAAGATAAGGAAAAAAGTCATTTATGTGTAATATTATTTTATAGAAGAATGTGTGATTGAGCCTATGTTTGACCCCCATTTTTTCAAAAATTCTGTTTTTAGAAACCTTTTTTCAACAACACATTCTTCTCTAAAATAATATTACACATAAATCGAAAAATTTTCTTTATTTTTCAATCGAACATTTAAAAACAAAAAACTATTTAAAAAATTATAATTTTGGGCCAAACGGGGTCAAGATTCTGTGAGTGGATGATGGCGAAAGAGCAGGTAGTGAGAGCTATTAGCCATTAGGAAAAAGATAGCACGGTAGGTACAGACAGCATCTATATGTGGAGGATGCAGAGTGGAAAGGGGTGTCACCGCCCCATGCCCAAAATCAAAGATAAGCTACAATAATAAAGGAATGACCAATCTTCCATTATAATTGTACTATCATTAATCCCCACAATTAAACTGTCCAAATCTCCATTAAATAATCGTTATATATTCACCAACTTTATGAAGTTAGATTTTATTTTCCAACTTTCACTGATTTTAAAGCACGTGACAACTTAATGCACATTTTGGTAGCTTTTGTCGTTTGGAATTGATTCACGTCTAAAATTTGACCATCACTTGATTGCTAGAAAACAAGTTCACGGCTAATATTTCAATCTTCCTTAAAAAATTTAATGCACTCCCAAGCCTTTACCACGAGTGTTTAGCACCAGTATTGATAACAACATTTATGTCATTAAATCATATGTTTAATTAAATATAAGAATTTATGATATTTTGACACCTAAACTTATGTTCAACACAACTAGTGATAGATAACATGATTCCTTTTTAAACTAGTAATGCTATCGAACCCTTCATTGAAAAGAGCTAAGAGATGTTGCCCCACAACTAAATTTTTGACGCCTCACTACGACTTTAAAATGTCAAAATTTTAGTGAAATATAATTTTATTTATGCTATACGGAAAAAAGACCTCTAGGTTGATATTGTTTGTAAGGTCCTCGTTATAGCTAGGCATGGTGAATAACCTATAATTCCTATGTAATAGCCGCCACAAATATTATATCTACATTTAGGTAGCAATTTTTTCATTTTCTATTTGGGATCTTGAATGTGTGAACTAAGATGAGATCACATGATCACTTATGTAAATGTGTGGGTGGGGTGGGGTGGGGTGGGGGTGGGGGAGAAAGTGAGAAAAATAAAGAACTTACATTTCTCTAGAGGGATCACCCCAGTTATACCAGCCCTTTGGAATTATGATGTTGTCCATATATGTATATGCAAATACCACTCTTGAAAAAGGGCCCCATGCCCTTCCAAGGTATAAAGCCCCTGAACCCGTGACCTTACAGTTCACAAATGAGAACCCAGTGTCATCTGATATATTGCTTCTTCCTTGTGCTGTCACTGCCCCTATTACTGGTGCTATTGCATGCACCTGACAGTTCTGCATAAACATGGTAGTTATGTTGGTCTGAACAAGACTCGGCGAGATTAAAAAAGAGACACGTGACATATTCTGTAAGTTTTAATGTCGAGTACTATGTAATTCAGCTTACAAACGCTGAGACGATAGAAAACGATACAGACCAAGTTTCTTGAACAATGTTTTATAGCCTCGGTTTGGTACACATTAAAATTTTCATTCTTACTATTCTATTCATTTTCAACCGCACATTCATGTATAAAATAATATTTTTCATTATATCAATAATTTTTCCTTCTTTTTTAACAACACATTCTCCATCAATCTACAAATTCAGAATACATTCTTCCAAAATAACGTGGTTCAAACACACCAATAGATTGTCTTTTAGTAATGTACACGGTTGTATCACATGGGATTTGTCTTGATGGTTTTAAACTCATAATGTTCAGAAATAGACAGAACAAGACAGATAGACAATGTATTTTTATGTACGTGTCTACTGGAATTTGTAACTCGATTTTCACATCTATACAACAAATTTAACAATCTGTTTTATCTCATACTTAGTAAATAAGTTGTGTATTATGACATTTTGATGCTTAAGTTGTACTTATTGAAGCCAAAGTACATTAATTACTTTTCTGAAAGAGAAGTTACAAAATTACCTCAAACAACGAGAGGCCATTGCCAAAGATGAAGTCCACAGAGCCCTCAATATAGCAATCTTTGTAATAATGCCTACCCAAATGATCATAAAGAGTGTCCTGTGCACCCAAGAACTTACAACTTACAAATGCTGCTGTGTCTGCTGATATTCTAAATGCCACTGCTTGCTTTCCAATAGCTCCTGGCGCTGGCACTGGCGTTGTATTCTACACGTATCAGACATTTGATAAAAATAAAATAAACCCGGCTTGCAATTACGGGGCTGTTTAGGATTAAGCATAAAAAGATAAATGTATTCCATCTAATTTTTTAAGCTTTTAGATGAGATGGTTTGTCTCACCATGAAAGTAATATTCTTGGCTATGAAGTAGGGAGAATTGACAGCAAAAGTTGCAGAACCATATGTGCCAAGAGGACGACCATTTGGCCCTGGTGTTTGAGCTGTATCACCCCATTGAACAATTGTTTTGTCTGCTCCTGCACCTTCAATTGTTATAAATGATTTCAATGGTGGTATATTTACCTTCTCCCTGAAAAGTTTTGCATTTTGAACATAAGTTTTCTACCAAAATATAAATAATAACAAGAATTATAAAAGAAAATGCATAATAAATGGACAAAAGAAAGGACAAAAAACTCTAATCTCATAACATGTTGATGAGAAACTAGAAAACAAAGAAACAAACAGTGACTATTTCACGGCGTTCTGAACTCAGATTGATGTTAGGTTGATATAAGTTATCCTCATCACTTTGTCCAAAAGCTATAATAGCTCATGGCACAAATGCAATCCACCTTATATAACCCAGAATGCAGCCAGGAATCCACCCCAAGCTAACTCCCTTTGGACCCACCCCGATTTCAAATATCCTACAATATCCACCCACTCCACAAGAATATCTTAGCATTGACTCGAATATGGGACCTTCAGCTAACGTAAGGTATTGCCACCACTTTTTGTCCTAATTCTATAGCTAATGACACTAACATAATTCACCTTATATCACCAAGAATCTAGCTTGGGAATCCACCCAAGTCCACTTCTTTGAACTCATCCTGTTTCAAGCATGCTTTTGCATTATATAGTTCATATAGGAAGAAAACAAACGCACACACGCAAAACAGACTTACGTGTAAACTCCTGCATGAACCTTGATCAAAACTCTCACAAGATTGACCATTGGGAGAGAATCAATGGCATCCTGAATTGATGTAAAATCTCCAAGTGCTGGATTTTTATCAACAGTAAGTGAGTAAGAAGGGAAGATTTTATTTTTGGCAGTCTTGAAAAGGGAATGCTTTAAGCTACCAACAAAATTAACCCACTTCATGAATTGTTGTTCTGAGTACTCAACTTGTGTCATATTCACTGATAATTGCTTCCCAGAATTTCTCTTGGGTTTCATACCTTTAGTGTGGCACAATACAGTGCTTGCATTCAGAAGAAGAAAAAGAATGGCAAAATGAAAAATGGGTTTAGAAGAGGACATTATTGGAAGAGAAATGAGAATAATGGGACTGAAAATGAAAGAAAAAGTTAAGAAAAATTGTTCTGGAGCTGGCAAGTGCATTAGAAACTTGATGATTTCATAGCTTATATATGAATGAGTTGAAGTTTATTTAAATTCTGCTTTTGGAGAATCATGACGTGGAAGTGGAAAGTCACGGGTGCATTCACTAGAGAGGGAGGGTGGAGTAGGGTGGGGTGGGGGTCACAGGCAAACAATGTAGGCCACAAAAGAGGGGGACTTTTTGGCTTAAAAAAACGTTTGTAGCTATAGTTTTCTACTTTTGTTGTTGTTTTTTTTGTCCGTGAGTGTTCTCTGTGTTTGTGTGCGAAGGTGCAATTATTCCCGTGTCAAACTTCAATTTGACATTAAAATTAAAAAAAAAGGAATATTGAAGTGGAACTAGTGGTGCCTAAACGTCCATTGGATCAATTCAGATTGTTGCGTTTTTTTTTATATCGCAAGTATACGATATCGTAACAAGTAATACACATTTGATTGCGGATTATCGTTCCCACAAGTACTATACTTCATACTTAATCTACTTCTCTAACTCTTATTTGATGAGAGTAAACAAATAAAAAATGGTAATAGTTGTGAATATTAATTTCCTTATTGAATTAACTAACTTAAACCAATAGAAAGTATGAAAAGATTTCAAACAATGATTGATAAAAGATTCGAGTATGTAATGAATATTAGGGCAAAACAAGTTTATATAATGATCATCTTAATTTCTTATTCAAGATTCTAACCTTATGTAGTGTTCGATCGAATTATTCAAAGATATTCAATTTACCCCTCTCAAATTCTCATTAAACCTATTTAACTAATTCAATTTCATATCTCTATGCGAATTACCCTTAGTTAAACGAATTATAGTTCTAAGAATTCGTATAACGACCGCAATAATTGATATAGGTATCTCTACAAGTTATACTACTTTACCGAATTTTATTATACGTTCTAATCCTCAAACTCACCTCTCGATTCGTAAGAAATTCAAATAATCATCAAATTATTGGCCAAATAATTCAAAACATTAATCTCCTAATAAAATCAACATATAAAGGAATAAACCACAAAAATCTTTGAATTAAAAGATTAAGGATCACAAAAAAACTATATTGTTCGTCCCAATTTATAATTTAGTTAAACATAATGTAACAGGAAGAATAAATAAACATCTTTGAATACGTCAGCGGATTAATTGAATATATATATGGAAAAGAATCAACTCTTACACCAAGGTCTTCTTCCGCTTTCAATCTTTGCTTTAATCTTGAATCCCCGTGATAAGTTTCTTATTTTGATTTGGTTTTTCGATCTCTTGTTGTATCTCTCTCTTTTCACTGCATAGATTCCCCAATTCGTGCTTTCTTTGGTCTGTTTATAGTTCCCTACACGTCCTTGGCCAAATTGGAGTCTTTTTCTAGGCTTCTCGTGGCCCGACAACAAACCTAAAAATTGGCGGTGCAGCGCTTAGGCGCTGCGACATGTGCAACGCCTTGTTGTAAAAAAAAAACTAATGCCGGGTAGAATTGCAGCCCATGGGTGCTGTTTTGCTGCATTTTTTTTCTTTCTTCCAGCACTTGGGCGTTCCTTGTATGGCGCTTGGGTGCCATTTTTCTGTCCATTTCCCCTGGCTTGCTTCAACACCTACCTCGTCACCTCATTACCATACCTTCAAAAAAACACTAGCAAACACATTAAAAACGTTCTATAATCATAAAAATTAGGCAAACAATTAAGTTAATTTGGTATAAAATCCGTGTGTAAAACACACTCATCAAATACCCTCAAATTTAACATTTTGCTAGTTCTCGAGCAAACAAATATACAAAGAAAATCAACTAAAAACGACACAATAAACTTAGTCAGATAGCTTGCACTTTAACTCAGTAATGAGATCATTGTATCACATCTATGAATGACTCAAAATTATAATACAAGAGCTAACTTTCACTTATCTAATGCATACGGGTGTGTGTGTGAAAAATCAAGTGTGACGTCGAACATTCACAAGTTGGTTCAATTCCCCACCCTCAATGGACAATTCTTTTTTTACATCGCTTGTGAGTCGGCGTGAGACATAAGCTCAATCAATGCATTTGCTTATATTTATATAAAAGAAAGGCAAAATATATAGGAGGTTAGATTCATAGCATTTGGTCATCCCCAAGCATATACTAGGAAGTTGAAATACTCCACACCAATCTTATTATATACACGGAATCACCACAATCCTAAACCATCTCTTTCACCGATTAGCACGTTCCAAATATATATATGTGTGTTTGTGTGTGTGTGTGTGGTCAAGGGATGTTGTGAATCATGGTTTAAGGGGTTAAGCAACTAGGTCATCTCTATAACCTAAGAATAGGAACCTCCTATTCTTGTACGACTCTATACTTCATTTTGGTGCATATTTATTATCGGTTTATCATGGATAAGCGGAAATTAAAACTCAAGCACATAATTTCTCCCCATTCACAAACTAATACACGCTCTCAACTATTTTCGTCATAGAAACATGGCTATCTGACTCACACAAGCACACAATATTGTAATACTTTTTTTTTAATATATCAACACACAAAACACGCCAATCACACAAAACACAAAATAAATGAGCTAAACCACACCAACGACATAGGAAAAATAAATACCCCCAAATTTAAGATGAACATTGTCCCCAATGTTAAAAAAACAAGAACGAGATGAATACTTACATAAGAGAAGACACTAATTTTCTTTGACGTTGTCGGTGTCATCTTAAGGTGTGGCTGGGTTTGCAGTGTGATCGGGTAGTAGAGGAGGTTGAAGGAAAGTTCGGCCAGAATAAATGGAAGCCAGGACCGAGTTGAATTCATTTTGGTAATAGAACTGCTAGTACATAGTGTTTTACATCAAATTCAACTGTAGTTGCATCATGTTCAACTGTGCAGCAAGATCCGTGTTGGGGTTACCAGGCAGTTGCGATTGACGTAATTGAGATGGCTGCTCTGCAGACTCAGGGGGTGGTGGACTAGGGGACCCTGACCGGCTCATGAATTTCCAAGCCTATCTTTCATATATCAAAGGTGGGTGTCCCAAGCCACCAGCAGTGGATCCGCAATAAGGTATGCAAAATGTTGTGGTGGATAACCCTGCTAACATCAATAGACAGACCACATTGAATGGCACAATTTGGGGTTGCCCGTTCATTGGTGACTTCGATCAGATTGCCACTCGGCAAAAGTTTAGCAGAGATGAAATGATGCCAAGCCTTGCACTTCGCCATCATACCCGAAGCAGGAAAGTTAATCACATTATCCCCTGATTGCTTTCACGAAGTCTCAGTTTTGGCCAACATTCTAATGACTTCGTTAGGATCGACTACCATATCGTGCAATCGAGAATAGTCGTCATCCTCAATGTTGGCAGATTACAGAACCTATTGATGGAGGTTCTATCAAACGGTATCCATTTACCCTGCACAAACACCCAAAAATCCCTGTGTTCCTTGGCATTGTCATAGAATTCTCGAGCCACAGGGATTAACGCTGGTCGTGGCTACTTTACAAAAGTTTCCCAATGGTGTTGTTCAACTTGTTCCCACATATAATTCTCAAATCCCCTTTCCGGGATATAGTTCTTGTGCACGAACATGTTGTTATATCATTCAGAGGGCTCTGCAATAATGAACTTACTCCTGTCAAAGGAGTTGGACGAGGAAACTGCGACCTTTGATCATTTTTGGACGGTATTGTACCTACATGAAACAATAAGAGGAGAACTCTAGCAATCATGGGTAACAAATAGAAGGTAACGATATAACGTGACTCTAAAAATGATATCAATAAAGCATCATCCAATTTTTTAGACCAATCTTTTCGGGCTGCATTCACTATGAGTTCCAGAATCCTTTTCAAATATATGTTGGAAGTTTCAACCTATTGTCCACTTGTCTGAGGGTGATAGGGTGTGGCTATTTGATGTTGTACCCCATATTTAGCTAGCACAATCTGGAATAACCGATTTCGGAAGTGAGTTCCACCATCTCTGATGATGGCTCTTGGAGATCCATAGCGATTAAAGTTTTTTTTCCTTATGAAATCCACCACTATCCTTACATCATTGATGGGTAATGCTATTTGCTTCCACCCATTAGGAGACGTAATCCACTGCCACTAGTATATATCGATTGTTATAGGGCGATGGAAAAGGTCCCATAAAATCAACACCCCATACATCGAACAACTCTACCTCCAAAATATTGTTTAGTGGCATCTCGTGGCGGGAACAAATGTTACCTGTTCGTTGACACTTATCACAAGATCTTTTGAAACTATGACAGTCTTTAAATAACGTTGGCCAATAGAAATTACTTTGAAGCACCTTCGCTCCAGTTTTAGTTGGGCCAAAGTGTCCTCCATTTGCCAAAGCATGAACACTGAAAAGTATTGGTTTCATCTCATCCTCTGGCATACATCTTCTGATAACCTGATCAGCTCATCTTCTGCACAAACGTGGATCATCCTAGTAATAAAATTTCGCCTCATATAGAAGTTTCCTCTTCTGCTGATAGGTGAAGTCTGGATCCATATGCCCACTTGCTAAGTAATTAACAATGTATGCATACCAGGAACCTTTTTCAACTGCAGAAGCTGTTTATTAGGAAAAAAATCATTAATATCCAAATCATCAAACTCTTCTACTTGCTCTAGCCTTGATAAGTGATCTGCTACCTAGTTTTCTGCTCCCTTTTTATCATGAATTTCAATATCGAACTTTTGCAATAATAGAACCCATCGAATCAACATTGGTTTAGTATCGTTCTTCTCGAATAGATACTTCAAAGTTGAATGGTCTGCATATACTATCACCTTTGAACATATTAGATACGAATGGAATTTGTCGAGTAAACACCACTGTTAGCATTTCTTTTTCAGTTGTTGCGTAGTTGATCTAAGCATCTGTCAATGTTTTGCTGGCATAGTAGATGACATGCAAAAAAATTTCCTTTTGTTGACCCAACACCGCTCCTACTGCGAAATCACTAGCATCACACATGAGTTCAAAGGTTAGTTCCCAGTCTTGTGCCACTATAACCGATGCAGATGTTAACTTTTCCTTCAAAGTGTTAAAAACATTGAAACGCTCATCTGAAAAGATAGATGGCACATGGGTTTTGCAATCTTCAAGAAATCCTGGATGAATCGTATGTAAAACCCTGCATGACCTAAAAAGCTTCAAATCCCTTTGACCGAGGTAGGTTGCTGCAATTTTTCAATCACTTGTATCTTTACTTTATCGACTTAAATACCCTGTGATGAAATCTAATGACCGAGCGCTATCCCTTCTTTTATCGTAAAGTACCACTTTTTCCAGTTGAGCACCAGATTTTTCTCTACACACCTTTGTAACATAAGTGATAAACGCTCCAATGAATCATCAAATGAGTCTCCAAACGTTGAAAAATCATCCATGAATACTTCTATGTATTTCTCAACCATGTCGGAGAATATTGCCATCGTATGTCATTGAAAATTTGCAGGTGCGTTGTAGAGAACAAATGGCATTTTTCTAAAGGCAAAGTACAGTAAGGACATGTGAAAGTTGTTTTCTCTTAAACTTTTGGAGTAATTGCGATCTGATTATACCATGGGTATCCGTCCAGAAAACAGTAATGAGAATGCCCTACTAACCGTTCCAACATCTAATCGATAAAGGACAATGGGAAATGATCTTTTCTAGTGACATTATTCAGCTTCCTATAATTTATACATACTCTCCATCTTGTTACTAACCATGTTGGTATCAATTCGTTGTTCTTGTTCTTCTCCACTGTAATTTCACACTTTTTAGGCACCACATGCACGGACTAACCCAAGAACTATCTGAAATGGGGTAGATAATTCCCGCATCGAGCAATTTCAGCACTTCTTTTTTTACTACTTCATTTAAAGTTGGATTTAATCTGCGCTGCTCCTCCATAGATGGCTTAGACTCGTCCTCCATCAATATTTTGTGCATATAAAGAATAGGACTGATTCTTCGAATATCAGCTATAGTCCAACCAATGGCAGTCTTGTACTCCCGAAATACCCCCTAATAACTTATTTTCCATTTCTGTTGTGATTTCATTAGCAATGATCACTGGAAAAGTGGTAAAGTCCCCCAAATATGCATAACGGAGATGAGATGGTAAGGGTTTTAACTCCAGAGTCGGCGCTTTCTCCACTAAAGGTACTGGTGGGGTAGGATTGGAACCAAGAAACTCGTATTGCCAATATCTCTATCATATTGGTTGTTCAGCCAAACTTACTGTGCATTCTATTTCGTCTGCCTTTGCTGCCTTTGCTCCCTTATATTGTACGCTGTCTGTGCATTCTATTTCGTCTGCCTTTGCTCCCTCATATTGTACGCTGTCTACATCACGTAAAATTTCTGGATGTGTTGCATTAAATGTATCGGTCACAAACTCATCAAGAACATTTACCTGGCAGCAAGTATCTGAAGTCAATGGGTGTTTCATAGCTTTGAACATATTGAAAATAACTTGTTCATTGTCCATTCGAAGAATCATTTTTTCGTCATAGACATCAATTAAAACTCACCCAGTAGCCAAGAACGGTCTTCACAGGATTAGAGAAATGTTTGAATCCTCTTCCATGTCCAAGATAATGAACCCCCCCGGAAAAATGTACTTATCAACATTGACAAGCACATTTTCAATGATCCCCTTTGGCCTTTTGATAGAACGATCAGCAAAGTTGCAATGAGATTGTGGTAGATTTAGCCTTCCCAGTTCAAGAGACCTGTACATGGAGAGTGATATCAAATTAACACTAGCACCTAAATCACATAAAGAATGTTTGAAATAATTTGAACCAATGGTGCTCAAAATAGTAAAACTCTCTGGATCTTTTAATTAGGAGGTAGCTTTTTTAGGAGAATTGTACTGCATTCCTCGTTCAAGTAAACAATCTCATGCTCTTCCAGCTTTCTCTTGTTGGCCAGGATTTCTTTTAGAAAGTTTGCATAATTGGGCATTTGTGCAATTGCATCTGCAAACGGGATGTTTATATGTAGTTTTTTGAAAATCTCAGCAAACTTTGTAAATTGCTTATCTAATTTTCTCTTCTGCAATCACTGAGGAAAGGGAATCAGTGACACATAGACCTTGACGGGACTTGGTGCTCTGACTGTAGATGGTTCTTCTCTATCTTCATTTTCATTTTCATTTGTTGTAGATTTCTCGTTCCCAGGCGTCCTCTTCGACTTCTACCTCTTTCTCTTGTCTGTCTAGCATTTTCACATGTATCTTAGGTAGTTGTATTCTACTACTAGTCGTAATAGCTTGTACTTGTTCCTTTGGATTTATCATTGTATTTACCGACAATGTCCCTTGTGGGCATTCTGCTAGTTGTTGAGCTATCTGACCGATTTGTGCTTCCAACTTCTTGATTGATGCCTGTTGATTCTGAAAATTTGTTATGATTTGCTGGAACACCTTATCTGTCTTTTACATATACTAGTTGAACATATCCTCTAAACTTGCTAAAATTATTTTGGAACATTCTCGGGCTGATTATCTGAAATTTGGGTGCTATCTCCATCATGGGTTATAAGTTTGTAAATGTGGGTTAAGGTTGCAAGAACGATTCTGAATGAAGTTGACCTGTTCCTTGGGAAAGCCCATAGACATACATTTTTCTGTTGAATGATTAGCTCCACAGTTTTCACATGATGGGCCACTCATCACTGCATGTGCTTCTCTCACTTGTGATTTCACCCACAGCTCTACCTGCTTTGTCAAAGCCGCTATCTCTGCGTTCGTAGATGCGGTGTTATCCAATTCATATACCCCAAGTGCTCTCGGTGGTGCCACTCTTTCTGAAGAAAACATTAAGTGTGTCGTGGCAATTAGCTCGAATAAATCCAATGTTTGTTGGATGGATTTTCCTATGATCGATCCACCCGCAGAGGAGTCCACTTGAGATTTCTACAGTGATGATAGTTCGGTATACAACTACTGTACTTGATTACCAATTGGGATCCCATGATTTGGACACTTTTGCATCAGCTTTTTAAATCTGTTACATGCCTCTTAATAGTTTTCCAGAGTTTATCTACTTTTGCATGTGGAAAGAATGTTGCAGAATTTTCTAGTAAGGTCTTCCCACTACAATGCGGCATCTCTAAGTATATATAGGAATAACCGCAATTTAATAGTATCTTCATTGACCCCTAGAGCATGAAATTCTAATAATTTCGTAGAAATCTGAAGAGGTGTGTATTTGGATTTTTATGAGGCAACCCGTAGAATTGAAGAGTGTTGCTCATCAAATTGATTCATTATGCTCTTATCTAAAAATTATTTACACCGAAATCTAAATATACAATGCTGGAGCGTGCATGTGCAGCTATGTGTGTCAAGAACATTGAAACAAGCAAATCTCCTTCATTTATATCCCGTCGCTCTTGCTGCTGATTTGGTAGTACAACTATTCTTGCGGCAGCTTGTCCAATCGGCTGAATATGGATTGGAATATTTTGATCTTCTACCATTTGATTTTGCTGTTTTTGTTTGTGTTCTTTGCGATTTCGTCTGAAAGTGCGTTCTATCTCCGAGTCAAACGGTTCAAGTTCGTCGCCTTGGGCAGGAGCATACAACGAACACTTTTTTTCTCTGTAGAGAAAAAAAAATCAAATAACAATTAAAAATAAAATAAATTAAGACTAAGACTAAAAGTAAATAGTCCACGACAACGACGTCAAAAACTTGTTGCGTTTTTTATATCGCAAGTGTACAATATCTTAACAAGCAATATAGTAGACCTTGAGTCCAGATTATCGTTCCCACGAGGACTATACTTCAGACTTAATCTACTTTTTTTTAACTCTTATTTGATGAAAGTAAACAAATAAAGAATGGTAATAGTTATGAATATTAATTTCCTTAGTGAATTAACTAACTTAAACTAATAGAAAGTATGAAAACATTTCAAATAATGATTGATAAAAGATTCGAGTATTTAATGAATATTAGGCAAAGTAAGTTAATCTAATGATCACCTTAATTCCTAATTCAAGATTCTAACCTAATGTAGTGTTCGATCGAATTCTTCTATGGTATTCAATTTACCCATATGGAGTTATCATTGAACCTATTTAACTAATTCAGTTCCATATCTCTATGCGAATTACCGTTAGTTAAACGAATTATAGTTCTAAAAATTCCTATAACGACCTCAATAATTGGTATATGTATCCTACAAGTTATACTACTTTACCGAATTTTATTATACGTTCTAAACCTCAAACTCACCTCTCGATTTGTAAGAAACTCAAGTAATCATCAAATTATTGACCAGATAATTCAAAGCATTAATCTTATAATAAAACCAACACATAAAAGTAAAAACCACATAAATCTTTTAATGAAAGAATTAAGGATCACAAAAAGACTACATTATTCGTCCTAATTTAGAATTTAGTTAAACAGAATGTAACGGGAAAAATAAATAAACATCTTTGAATACATCACCGAATTAATTAAATATGGATATTGAAAAGAATCAACTCTTACACCAAGATCTTCTTCCGCTTCCAATCTTTGCTTTAATCTTGAATCCTGCGATGAATTTCTTGTTTTGATTTGGTTCTTCGATCTTTCGTTGTATCTCTTTTTTTTCAATGTCTGGAATCCCCAATTCGTGCCTTTTAGTTCCCTAAACGTCCTTAACCTAATTGGAGTCTTTTTCTGGGCTTCTCACAGTCTAATAGCAACCCTAAAAAATTGGCGGTGCAAGGGGCAATGCTTGGGCGATACGGTGGCAGCAGCGTAAAAAACTGTTGCCGAGTAGAATTGCAGCGCCTGGGAGCTGCTTTGCTGCCTCTTTTTCTTTCTTCCGGCGCTTGGGCGCTCCTTGTATGGTGCTTAGGCACCATTTCTCTGTCTATTTTTCCCTTGGCTTGCTTCATCACCTCCCTTATCACTCCATTACCATACCTTCAAAACAATACCATCACACACATTAAAAACATTCTATAACCATAAAAATTAGGCATGCAATTAAGATCATTTGGTATAAAACTCGTGCATAAAACACACTCATCACATATATTTTAATATTTGAAATCATCCGTTGGGGTATTTTATAAACAGAACCATTTGTTTCCACGTAACTACTTGAATCAAAACCAAATACTAACCATCAGTTTCAATTAGGGTTCGTTTGTACCGATAATATTTTTTGCTAAAAAATCATGACTTGATAATACAAATAATTTCCAATTATCTGGTAGAAATAGAAGTAAGCAAAATGTACAACCAAATACACATTCTAACATTTTCATAATCTACTGCAAATATGTCGTCAAATAATATCAAATATCTAGCATAATAGCATCCAATTTTGACTGTAGCTCCGACTGCGACACTTCAAGAAGTGTTTACAGCGTGAATAGCATGTAAAGTGTGGTCATTAGCGATAATGAATGAAAGTCACATGATTTAATTATTCAAATGAATGAATTTGATTTATTAGAATACACTACAAAAAAATAGCTTCATGCACGGATTTTCCATTCCTGAAATCACAATATCCATTGATATTACTCTTTACGGAATATTAGCCACCACAAATCTATTGTTAATATGAGGGGCCACTGATAGATACCAACAAATCGCGTCATAGGTAAAGAGTAAACATTTTACTAACGAATTTTCCGTTGGTAAAGTGTGAACCTTTTACCAACAGAAATTCTGTTGGAAAAAATCTTAATCATTACCAACCAATTTTCTGTTGGTAATATAAATTAATCTTTACCCACAAAATTTTCGTTGGTGAAAATGCTGAAATATTTTTTTTTTGAAAAAATTAATTACCTTTTACCCACGAATATTTCGTAGGAAAATGTTTGAATTTTTTAATTATCAAAATTGATTTATATTAGCAACGAAAATTTCTTTGGTAATATTAACTACTCTTCACCCATGGAAAATCCGCAGGTGAAAGGTTGACACATTGTTTAGAAAAAAAATTGAATTACATCATCTACTGAAATGGTCGTAGTAAATGATTAAGCATGTAATATCCATTGGTGAAGATCTACTACTTTTACCAACGAAAATTCCGTTGGTGATTTTCGTGGTTAAAAGTCTAATACTTTTACTGATGGATAATTCATTTTTGATTACCAACGATAATTATTTGTAGATGAAGAGCTGATTTTTAGTAATGATACTTAGATATTGCGAATTTGCTACTTACAAGCTTTGCAAACTTGCTATTTGATGGGCAAAATTGTTGAATTGCTGTGAGTAAATTATACAAAAAAAATATAAAATAAATTCGATTTCAAAGTCGAGTACCAACAATTTTGATTCAAAAACCAAAAAATGACCAGAAATCGATCATTTTTCAATTGCGATTCCTTATTTATTAATTATTATATTTATATTTTTGGAAATTGGACCAGAACCTCCGATTCCAATTAAAATGCACGGTCCTAGATATAGAAAGGCTTGCCTTACATGTAAAAATGGCTTGAACGTTAAGTCATCTCTAAAGCTAGGTCTTGTCACAACACTTGGCGTTTTGGACTTGGACCCGCCTTTTATCTATCTAATCTAATCTAAAATCCCTCTTCTATTAAAAGAGGGAATCCCTTTGATTACTATTCATTTAAGACGTATTTTAACTTCCCCTTTTATCCCTCCATTTACTGTTTATAAAAGAAACGTGAAATTCAGCAAACCAAAAAAGGCATACTACGTGTAGAGGAATGGATTGGAGAATTGAGCAAAAACAGCTGAAGAATATTTGGAGAAAATGATTTTATTGAATTGATCAGAATTGTACAAGATGGAATGCACTTGCAATATATATAGATGCAAGAGAAAACCTATTGTCCAATAGCAAGTTGACAGCACATCAAAATAAAATGGTATTACAGAAATATGAAATAAAATCTGGAAAAGATACGTAATTAGAAAACACGACTATAAGCTATTTCTGGAATTCTTCTTCTTTTTCTTCCTTTTGACTGATGTTGCAGCTGGATTCTTTCATCCCCCCCTCAAGTTGGAATTGGTGTAAATCGCCCAATCCCAACTTGGAGAGAAGAAGAGCAAATTGTGGAGGAGCAAGAGGCTTGGTAAACAAGTCTGCAAATTGGAGGCTGGATGGAACAAGTTTCGGTAAGATAAAACCAGACTTAAACTGATTCCTTACAACATGACAATCAATGTCCAGTTGTTTGGTCCGTCCATGAAAAACTGGATTAGCTGTGATGTGCAATGCAGCCCTATTATCGCACCATAATGGAATAGGTTTCAATAAGGGAATGTGAAGATCATTTAAGATGTAGGAAATCCATTACAATTCACAAACAGTGCTTCCCATACTCCTATACTCTGCCTCAGCTGAAGAACGGGAGACAGTAGTTTGTTTTTTTGTTTTCCAAGATATCAATGCTGGTCCCATAAAAATGCAATAACCTGTGAGCGATTTTCTTGTATCAAGACAGGATCCCCAATCAGCATCAGAGTATGCCTCTAAATGGAAAGAATTCTGAGCAGGAAAAAAAAGGCCTTTTGAAGGACATCCCTTGAGATATTTAAGTAAATGCAAAGCAGTTTCCCAATGTACTTGACACGGAGCATGAATGAACTGGCTCAATTGCTGAACTCCATAGGTAATGTCAGGCCTGGTTAAGTTTAAATAAAGGAGCCGCCCAACCAATCTTCTGTACCTTTCGGGATCAGATAGCAAGGAATCTTCTAGTGCTATTAACTTTGTGCCCTTTGGTATAGGAACCGGAACTGATTTGCCTCCAATGAGTCCTGCATCTTGAATGAGATCAATGATATATTTCCTCTGATTAATATACATGCCATCTGCATTCCGTTCAATTTCCAATCCCAAGAAGTATTTTGCATAGCCTAAATCTTTGATAGTGAACGCTTGGTGTAAGAAGTTCTTTGTATCAATAATATCCTCTTCGTTTGAGCCTGTGATGAGTACATCATCAACATACACCAGGAGAAAAAGAGTTTTCTGGGAAAAATGTTTAGTAAATAAACAATGATCATGGGCTGATTGATGGAAACCATAACTCTGAAGTTTAAGACATAATTCCATATTCCATTGTCGTGAGGCTTGCTTTAAGCCATACAGACTCCGCTTGAGCTTACAAACCTGCCCTGGTAAAGCCTTGTTATAGCCCTCAGGTGGCTGCATATAAACCTCCTCATCTAAGAAACCATGAAGGAAGGCATTGTTAATATCCAATTGGTGAATAGGCCATCCTTTTCCAGCCACAATTGCCAAAAATATTCTAACTGTAACAAGTTTAGCTACAGGCGAAAAACTGTCAAAATAATCAATTCCTTGCAATTGATGGTATCCTTTTGCAACAAGCCTAGCCTTGTATCTATCCACTGTACCATCTGCATGGAATTTTATTTTGTACACCCACCTTGAACCAATTGCTTGCTTTTTAGGTGGAAGAGTGGTTAACTCCCAAGTTTGATTAGTCTCTAGTGCATCAAGTTCTTGCTGCATAGCTTTAGTCCATTCTTCACTTTTGCTAGCTTGATTATATGAATCAGGTTCCTGAGCAATTGATACATTCGCCAGAAATGCACTATATGAAGGTTTAAGTTGTGGAGAGACAATATAGGGAAATGTAGGTGGAGTATACCCAATATGAGGTGGAGAGACCCTTTTGCAGCATGAATAAGCATCAGCAATTGGCAAATCTTGCATGGCAGTAACATTGGTGATGTAGTCTTGTAACCAAGATGGTTGTGATTTAGTTCTAGCACTGTGTCTAATAACTGGAACAAGTGATTCAAGATGAGGCAAAGGTTCAGAACAAGTCTCAGATGTGGATTGATTTTGAGGGAAAGGAACCTGAATGAGGGGAATATAGTCTGAGGTGACATCAGGGGGAAGTGAAGTGTCTTGTTGTGTTTCTACATGAGGTAAAACGTGTAATGGATCTGTAGCAACATCATTTTGTAAAATTGACGCATTTTGATCATTATCTGTTATATTCTGATCATCATCAGAATTTTGAAATAAAGGTAAAGAAGGATAGGTATCATCAGATTGATCATGTTTAAAGGGAAAAATTGACTCAAAAAATTCAATATCCCTAGAGACATGTATTTGTTTAGTGTCTACATCAAACACCTTAAACCCCTTTTGACCAGGACTATATCCAAGGAAGATACATTTGTGAGATCTTGATTCAAATTTGGTTTTATATGGTTTGGTATTTGCAATGTAGCACAAGGAGCCAAAGGTTTTAAACAAAGAATAATCTGGCTTTTGTCCAAATAATTTCTCAAAAGGAGTCTTCCATTGTAGAATCTGGGTAGGAAGTCTGTTTATTATGAATGTGGCCATCAACAAGGAGTATGTCCAGAATTTTTTTGGCAAACATGCTTGGAACATTAAGGATCTAGCAATTTGGAGTAAATGTTTGTGTTTTCATTCTACCACCCCATCTTGTTGAGGTGTATAGACACATGTTCTATGGTGAATGATACCAAACATTTGAAATATGTTTTGACACTCATGACTGAGAAATTCAGTCCCATTGTCGGTTCTTATGCATTTAACCTTTTTATTGAACTGTGTTTCAACCATTCTAAAAAAATTGTCCAAGGTTTTTGCCACTTGTGTCTTATGTACAAGTAAGAGGGTCCAGGTAGATCGACTGTGATCATCAACTATTGTAAGCATATAGGGAGTTTCAGTGAGTGAAAATTGTCTATAAGGTCCCCAAAGATCAACATGTATAAGGTCAAAAATGGCTTGTGTATGAATGGTGCTGGTAGGAAAAGGACTCCTCTGATGTTTAGCCTTATGACACACCTCACAATGTTTAAGGAAATCTGATTTCTTTGGGAAATGCTTAAGGAAATCTAAGTGTTGCATTGCATGATATGATATATGCCCAAGTCTATTATGCCACTCAAGAAATCGATCAGTGGATGAGGAATCAGAGATTTTATTGATATCAAATATCTGGTTACAAGAAGTAGTACATTTTGGAAATTTGGATTGAGCTATCAGTCTATCTCTACTTCTACTTTCTTTGGAAATGAAACTAGACTCATCTAACAAATATAACTTCCCTACAAGCCTGCCAACTGCTAATACTTTTTCATTCTGCAGGTCCTGCAGTAAACAAAAATCAGGATAGAAAGTTAATTTCAGTTTTGCTGTTAGGGTGATCTTCGGCACTGATAGCAAGTTAAACTTGAAACTGGGAACATATAAGGTATCTGTTAGATGTAATTTGGGGTTCAATTCAACATTTCCAATGTGGTTAACAGTTTTATTTGTTCCATCAGGTAGGCAAATAAGAGTGGGTTGTGTAGCAAGAGTCAGTTTTGTCATTAGATTAAAATCTGAGCAAATGTGATTACTGGCTCCTGTATCAATGATCCAGGTTCCTGGTTTCACATGATCAAATATAGCTAAAAATGAGTAATATGAACTCATACCTGCATATTCCTTAATGTGAGCAAAATTCACCTTATTTTCAATCCCCATCAGCTTCTTTTCTTTCAAGACTTTCAGCACTTCATGTGTTACCAGATTAGCTAAGTCTGTGGATGCTGTCATATCCACTCTCCTGTTTTGATTAGCCTGATCATCCTCAAAATCCAAAGGTGTGTCAATCATATTAGCTGAAAATCGTCCATCTCCAAAACTCCTTAGCCTCTGTTCTTTTGGCATTTTGAACCAATCTGGATATCCTATCAACTTGAAGCATCCATCTCTTGTATGACCTTTCATATTGCAGTTATCACAGTGATATAGTTCTTTCTTATTTCCAAGCCTTTCATTATTTCCTCTGCCTATACCATATCTTATAGTATTTCTGTTAAAACCACCTCTACTTCCATTGTCTCTCCTGTAATCCATGGATTTAACTAACATAGCTGCATTATCATTTGAATCAGGGAAAATGTTGTGTACCTCTCTTTGCTTTTCATCTCTTAACACCATAGAATATACTTTATTGACAGAAGGAAGCGGATCCATTACCAACACTTGATTCCTTATATGATCAAATGTATCATTTAATCCCATTAGAAACTGCATCAGCTGATTGGAAGTAGTCAGATCTGAAATTTCTTTAGATGCTGAACAAGTGCAGGTAGGTATTGGCATCAGACACATTAACTCATCCCAAAGTTTTTTTAGTTTGGTGTAATACTTTTCAACTGTTAAAGCTCCTTGTGAAATGCTACAGATTTCTCTTTGTATCTGATATAGCATCGGGCCATTGCACTCACCATATCTCTCTTTCAATTCTAACCATAAATCCTTTGCTGATTTGGTATATATGAAAGCTTCTACAATATCTTTAGCAATGGAGTTCAACAACCATGACCTAACCATACAGTCTACCCGGATCCACTGCTCGATTTTAGACGTATTCTCCGTAGGTTTATCACATTTTCCATCAATGAAACCCAATTTCATCTTAGCTCCTAATGCTATGATGATAGATCTACTCCAACTAAGATAATTTCTACCTGTCAATACTGAAGTAACTAAAACCATACCAGGATGATCTGAATTTTGAAGATCTAATGGATCTCTATTTGAATATTCTTTTTCTGCTGCTTCATCCTCAATATCTGATCCAGATGTATTTTGCTCCATACTTTCTTCAGCTTAATCAATTAATTTCTCAATCAAAAACTTTTGAATTTTCAACCTGCTCTGATACCATGAGCAAAAACAGCTGAAGAATATTTGGAGAAAATGATTTTATTGAATTGATCAGAATTATACAAGACGGAATGCACTTGCAATATATATAGATGCAAGAGAAAACCTATTGTCCAATAGCAAGTTGACAGCACATCAAAATAAAATGGTATTACAGAAATATGAAATAAAAGTTGGAAAAAAAACGTAATTAGAAAACACAACTATAAGCTATTTCTGGAATTCTTCTTCCTTTTCTTCCTTTTGACTGATGTTGCAGCTGGATTCTTTCAAGAATGGATGAAGAAGAAGTAGAAGTGGAAGGCTGCTATTAGTAGAAATCACGCCCACCTTCTTGAAATACCCTCTGAGCCACTTTATCATCCATTAATTTGCTTTGAACTAAACTGAAACTACAACTTGCTTTTAACGTAGATATTTTACCTCGTGTGTAGCTGGAATCCGCGTTGTGAACAGTAGAGAACCAGTTGAAGGCAGTAGCTTCTTCCCTTTGCATTAAAGGCGGTTGAAGGCGGCAGTGAAAGGCGGTGGCTGGAGAAGTATATATATAGGAAGAAAAATTTATTCTATTCCATCATCGTCTTCTCCAGCTTCTACAAATATAAGAAATTCTGAAATTATTTATTTTACTCCATTATCGTCCTTTTCAGCTTATAGGAATAAGAAAACTGGTCTTGCAGCACACAAACCTGAGATTTTCTTACCCTTTATTGCTTTTCACTGTAAGTATTTATGTAAAAGTTATGTTTCGTTCTATTAGTTTTGCATGTTTAGTATTTATATACAATTGTTTTGTCAGAAATTATGCTTATAGATCTTTTCATCGGGCTATCTTCATATTATTGTCTGTGGCACTTGTTTCTTTATTGCTGGTCACCTAATCTTTGATTGCTTGGCTTATCTGTACCTACCTTCGTCATTTCTGTTCAGCCGTATTTTTGTATGTTCATATTTCTATTAGGTTAAATGCATGTTGGTTATCTTCTTAAATAGATGTTCCACTCTCCAAAATATCCTTGAAGCATTCATTTTAATGCCCGTTATTTAGTGTTAGTTCTTTTTGTCCATGGAAACCAGAAAATTAGCACAGACAGAGAAAAATGCAGTGCTTGCATTACAGTTGAAGAGTTCTGCAGAAACAAACTCCCCGAAAAATATACCGGATTTATATTAAAGTAGAGGAAAAAAAATTGTTGTAACATAAGAACAAATAAAAGTGAAAAAATGGACGAAACTCCCTGTACACGGGAAGAACCGTGCGCGCACGGGGACACAAGATCTCCCCGTGTTGTATTTTTTTTTATTTAAATCTTCCAACTTCCAATTAAAAAAAAAATCCAAAATTCAATCTACCCACATTTATTATTTACATTTTACTCAAATTACAAATACAATTTCATTTATTAATAATTTAACTCAAAAAAATTAGAAAATATTCAATGCGATACATACATAATCTTTGATTTTCCTTTCGGAAGCCTTGCTCCCGAACCCCCACGAGGGGCGCTGCCCCCTCGACCCTCGCAACCTGACCAGGCATGTCGATTTTCGTCGGGGGCGTTGCTCCAAACCCCTCGAGGGGCGCCACTCGTCAATTCAGTCAAAAAATATGTAACTTCATATATTTCGATTTTTTATTTTTATAATGATTTTCTTTACTTGTCATATTTTTAATCATTCCTAATTCTGTCAATATTGAATTTGTTTTCAATTCATTTTCCAGTTGCAAGAT